>JAKWJA010000384.1:0-41370 GCA_027704765.1 Solanum habrochaites | reverse complement strand
CACGTTCCGGTCCAGGATAGAAATATGGGATCGATGCTCACGTTCCTACCCAGTCCTTTATCTGATCGGTTTCCCCGTTCCTATGACCCTTAGAAATCTTATTATCCTGAGTGCACGTTCCGACCCCGGATGTTTGGATCTGTGCCACGTTCCGGTACCCGCCAGGAAGAATTGAGGATCGGGTGATCACGTTCCGAGCACCAGGATGTATATTTGATCGGGTGCCACGTTTCGGTACCAGGATAGAATGAGGATCGGAGTGTCCTTTCCAGACAATGACACCAATTTATAGTATAATGGAATCGGGTGCCCACGTTCTACAGGATAGAATATGAGGATCGGATGTCCTACCGACACGAGAGTAATAATATATAATCTTGAAAGATACTAATATACTCAATTAAAGAACAATTTCCCAACGCGTATGATGGGGCGTGAGTTTTCCTCATGTGATGTGGGGCTTGGTGTTGGAACCAGGATTTGTAATTGTAAATGCTGCAATGCTAAAGGATATTATTTGATTTTATGATTCACTTGATATATCTGTTTTCTATTTTAGTTGGCCGATTGATACCTACTCAGTACTTTGGTTGACTGACCCCCGTGACTTTTATGTTTTCCCTTTTTGTTATTTGTGGAGTGCAGCAAACGTGCCTCATCTTCTTCGACTCAAAGGAGTTCAAGCCAGTCTTCGTCACACCGATCTTCAGGGTGACCTAATTCTTTCTAGCTTGGACTGGTCTCCTTCCTCATGTCTTGATGCCTTGAAGTTTCGGCCTAACTAGCTTTCTTGTTTTAGCTTCTTAGAATACTCTTAGTTAGTAATTTGATCATAGATGTTCTTGTGGTGATGACACCTTATCACAAAGATTTTGGGGAATTAATAGAAGTGAATTTTAGAAGTTATTGAATTTTCTTTTTAATTTAATACTTAAGTCTTCCGCATTGCTTTATGTTGACATTAAAATTGGAAATGATAAGGTTTAGATTGGTGGTTTCGCTCACATATGGAGGGTAATGTGGGTCCAGTCGCGGCTCGGTTTGGGTCGGGACAAAATTGGTATCATGCATTAGGTTCGTTGTTTCTCATCAAACAAGCACCGGTCTGTTAGTGTCTTAAAGAAACGGTAGGGGGACGCCGTGTACTTTTCTTTGATAGGTTGTTTTATTTTTTTGCTATAAGATTTAAGGAGAAAGTCCTTCTTTCTTTCTTTCTTTCAACCGTGCTATTACTTGGAATCCACTTGGTATTCTGACCATCTTTCACTCTATTTCGCAGATGGTTAGAACTAGAGAACCCGACTACGCCAACAATCAACATCACAAGAACACTAGCATCTGAGCCTCCACGCCACTGGGGCTGTATCTCGAAGTTACATAACCAGGTGGCAAGAGGCCGCGGTAGAGGTCGTGGGAGGAACGTCCTCTAAGGGGGAGACGACACTTAGCCCGTTTTCCCCACCCCCCACCCCCCCTGGTGCTTAAGGGCGTTGAACTCCTCCACCGACTGAGGAAGTAGTAAGAAGGGGAGGTGGGTAGAATGACGAGTACAGAATGATGAAATGGCCACCCCAACCTACCCCAGATATGATCTATCAGGTTCTCGCTTATCTATGGGTTGTCTGATCAGGGTCGGCAACCCCCATGTTTTCTGCAGACCAACAACCTCTCCGTTTTCAGAGTTACAACATGCAGCCACTAGGCCCCTCTTATGGGATTTGCCTCATTGGACTAGGCACGTTCCACACGCTACTACCCTGGGCCTATAATGACAATGATCAGGCATGACTTTTCAGTAAGTTCTTGAAATTGAAACCCCTCCCGTCTTCAAGGTTGCAGAATCTGAGATGCTTAGCTTGATACGATTTTCTGTTGAGAACTGTCATAGCCTACTCACAAGATGGGTATCTAGAACGTTATGGTGTTGAGTTCGTACGTTATAGCAGTTTTCAAGGGACCGCCACAAGTTTTGACGGTCCATGTTGAATGTCCAACCTGAACAGAGGCACCACCTTGACTTTGGGCCTCATTCTCCATTCTCTAGTTGTTTTATGAAATTATATCCCCGTACTTTGAGAGATAGGAAAAGGGATGAGTTTTTTTTAGCCTAGAGCAAGGTAGGATGTCGGTCACTGCATCTGAGGCTAAGTTTCGTGCACTAATCCAGATATGCCACCCAACATGTTTCAGTCCACAGAGCGATTTCCCGTTTGTGAAGGGTTGAGATCAGAGTTTGCGATTTCAGCCTTACAAGTAGCGGCCCACAGCGAAATCTTTTCAAGAAGTGGTAACTCGGGTAGAGTGGAAGGCGTGAAGTCCGATTATTCACATGGCAAATCCGAGCATCAAAGAGGTTTTTCGAAAGAAGGTGATTGTTAATGGTTCTTACTCCTAGAGCAAGGGTTCCGGAGGTTACTCCAGTTCGACCCATTCAGTCCTTCACTACAGACGAGTTGGGGGTCCAACCTCAACGTTCACATTTCTCGTGAAGGACCTATGCGTGAATCTAGAGAGTGTTATGGTTGGGGGGGAAAAAAGACTTGGGCTATCAAGATATGTTGTCTCAAAACAGATTGATAGCCCCCAACATCTAGAGGTAGAGGTGGTCTGGCAAGGCCGTTATTCCGAGGGCGTGGTGCCGATGTAATGGTGTCACCAAAAGGCCGGGGGATGGGCCAACTGTAGCCACACATCCAACATGGTAAGGGGCAACGACAAAACAAACAAGGGCCCATTGTTCTGCCTTTCCTGGGAGATCAGAGGCGGAGACATTTGATGCTTCATCACAGGTAATCTTCTGGTTTGTGATTGCATAGGCTTCTTATTGTTTGATCCTGGATCCACATTTTCTTATGTATCTGCCTCATTTGCTACGTGGTCTAGAATTTTACATTGTGAATTATTGATCGCCTATTCGTGTTTCCTACTCCGGTGTGAGTCTGTGGTATTTGAAAGGTATATATGGTCTTGTTTGGTGAACTTTGTGGGGAGCAACACTTATGTAGATTGATGAATCTTAGAAATGGGTGATTTTGATGTAATTTCGTGGGTATGACTTTGGCTTGTCTTTCTTTCCTCCGCAATTTGCGATCTTGGATTTAATGCTAAAACGTTGACGTTATCCAAGCCTGGGACATGATCCGTTAGTTGAGAGGTGACTACACTTCTAATCGTGCGTATCATCTTCTATTCTTCGTGCTAAGACATGGGTTAGTAAGGGTTTTAGACTTTTCTTGGCAACATCTCAAGGATGACACTTACCCCAAGTACCTTCGATTGAGTCGGTTCCGGTGGTCCATGAGTTTCTTGATGTAGTCCCTCCCTGCAGATCTTCCGGGTATGCCCCCAGATAGGGATATTTGACTTCTGTATTGATCTGAACCGTGTACTCGCCCCATTTCTTCCTATACCCCCTTATAGAATGGCAAACCCGCGGAGTTAAGAGAATTAAAAGCCCACTCATAGTTGTTTGACCCAGGCTTCCATTAACCAGTGCATCTCCCTTGGGGCTCCGTTTTTGTTTGTGAAAGAAGAAGATGGGAGCTTTCGGATGTGCATATACTACCGGAGTGAACAAGGTGACTAGAAGACCAAGTAATCGCTCTTCCTCGCATTGTGATGAACTTGTCGATCATTTTGTACAAGGTTTGGGGGGGGCTTGTGTCTTCTCTACGATTGACTTGAAGATCCGGTTATCATCAATTGAAAATACGGCCGATGGATGTCCAAGACTGCTTTTAGACCAGTCATGGGCATTACGAATTTGTAGTGATGTCTTTGGTCTTCCGAATGCCCTGCTGCTTCAAGTCCTGATTAACGGTATTTTTAAGCCATATTTAGATCTCTTATGATCGTATTTATTGATGATATCCTTATAATACTCCAGAGTAAGAAGGAACATGAGGAGCCATTTGAGAGGTATTGGAAATGTTGAGGGAGAAAAAGCGTTATGCCAAGTTCTCTAAGTGTGAGTTTGGCTAGATGCAGTGTCCTTCTTGGGGCACGTTTTTCTAAGGATGGATTGATGTGGATCCTTCTAAGACGAAGTAGTGAAGAATTGGGTAGACCTACTAATGTGTCAGAAAATAGGAGCTTCGTTGGTTAGCTAGCTACTACCACCGATTTGTCCAGGGATTTCTCTCTATTGCTTCCCAACCTGGACGAACTTGACTAAAGTAAATGGTCCATTTGTATGGTCGATGAGTGGTGAGGAAGTTTCAGAAGCTCAAGACTCTGTTTGACTACTGCACCAATTCTCCCTTGCCAGTGGAGGCAAGAATTTTTCATTGTCTATTGTGATGCAATCCCTATTCTGCGGTTTGGTGCAGTGCTAATAGAAAGAGAATAATGTGCTTGCTTATGCTCAAGACAATTAAAAAATGCAATGAACTACTATCCACTCATGATTTGGAATTGGCCCGCGGTAGTGTTTGGGCACTAAGGCCTTGAGACACTATTTATATGTGGTTAAGTGTGAGGTCTATACGGTCACCGTATTCTACAGTATGTCTTTCACCAGAGAGATTTGAATTATGAGACAGAGGAGATGGATTGGAACTACGAAAGGACTACGACATCACTATTTTGTATCATCCCCGGGAAGGCGCTGTTGTAGGGGGAATGCCTTGAAGTAGAAAGGTCGGGAAGCATGGTAGTCTAGCTCACTTGCAAGCTTCTAGGCGCCACTGCTAGAGAAGTAATTCTGGCTAACGACCTTATAGATTAAAGTAAACCATGAGAATGGAGTATTTTTTAGCTTGTTGGAGGCAAGATCTTCTTTTCGTGACAAGATCAAGGGAAAACAGTTTGTGACGAGAAACTAAGCCGCACCCGAGATAAGGTGTTGGCAAGGAGAGGCTAAAGAAGAGACAACTCGATGAGGAAGGTGTTTTGAGGATTAAAGGAAGGGGTATGTGTGACCCCCGCGTCGATGATTTGATCACACTATTCTGACCGAGCTCATAGTTTTTCAAGGTATTCGATACATCCGGGTGCAACCAAGATTACCGTTACCTAAGCAACAACTTTTGTGGAGAAGAATGAAAGCGTGATATGTGAATTTTATCGCCAAATTTCCAAATTGTCAACAAGTAAAGTATGAACACCAAAGTCCCCCTTATGAAAACACTTCATAGATGCCCATTCCGCAATGGAAATGGGATAGCATTGCAATGGACTTCGTGGTGGTCTTCCAAAGACATTGGGCAGTTTGACTCTATTTGGGTGATTGTTTGATAGGTTAACTAAGTCTGCTTCATTTTCATTCCGGTCAAGGTGATACATGCGAGAAGGTAGCCAACCTTTACTCTCAGAAGTTTTTCGAATTGCATGTAGTTCCACTATCCATCATTCAGATAGAGGTACGCCGTTTACTTCTAGTTTTGGTAAAACATTGCATTCCGAATTGGGTTACTAGTGGACCTTTGTATCCTCGTCTTTCCATCCTCCATTTACCTATTTCCTTCTTATCGTAAACGATTCAAGTGTTGGAGGATATGCTTCGTGCATGTGTGATAGATTTCGGTGGCCATTGGTATAAGCTTCTTACCCTTAGCGGAGTTTTCATACAATACTAGCTCTCACTCAAGCATTGATATGCTCCTTTGAACACTATATTGGGGAGATGTAGGTTCCCCCATTGGTTGGTTTGATGCATCGAGGTTTAGACCTTGGGGTACTATCGTTTGAGGATTCGATAGAAAAAGTGAAATCACTTCAAGAGAAGCTTCTAGTCGGCGTAAATAGACAAAAAATATGCAGATCGAAAGGTTAGAGACTGTTAGAGTTTCATGGCGGGTGAACAAGTCTTGCTGAAAGTTTCCGCCAATGAAAGGGTGATGTCGTTGTTGTACAATAGCAACTAAGCCCAAGGTACATTGGTACCACCAACAATTGAAAAACCGAATTACACCTTAAGCGATAAGGGGAAAGGGGGGTGGCTTATGATTTACCTTGCCCCCAGGGCTGTCCTGAGTAACATCCTATTCCATGTTTTCGTGTTGAAAAGATCCCATCGGGTTGGAACTACATTTCCGTTTTGGATTTCAGTTTTGCTTGATGAAATTTGTCTTACGAGGAGGAGCTGTTGCTATTTGTTATATATAGAATTCGCAAGTTGAGGTCAAGGAGATTGCATCTCTCAAGTTCCGAAGAAATCGAACCGTTGAAGAGCCACTTGGTAGAAGTGATGCATATAATGCGAGGAAAGATACCCACAGTCTGTTCCAGCTTCAGGTATTCCGTTTCGCCCTTATTTTCCTGTCTTGTGATCGGTCGGGGACTAACGATGGGTAAATTGGTATCTCTTGTACACTGTTTAGGTCGTTTTTAGCAACCGATTTTAATTTCTGGAAAACTGGCAGAGGTGACTGAGGCCACGACGGCCGTCACTGGCACGACGGACCGTCGTGGAGGTGTCGTTTCAAACACTTAGAAAATCTAAAAATGGGTAATGAAAATCGACTCCTGAACTCGTAACGAAATGGCAGTACGACCCGTCACAGGTGTGACGCGTCCACCCAGGAGGTCCAGTTGCACATGCACTCTCACTGAACCCTTGCGACGGAGCAGCAGAGCGAACCTTCGCAGGCACGACGGCCCGTCACGGCTGCGTAGTCCTCAGGCGGGGTCGAAATCCTGATTAATTAATTTCAGGGGGCGTTTGGACGATTCCCTCCCTGCTTCATTATAAAGTAATGGGTTTAATGTTAAAAGCAATTCTGAGGGTTAAAAGGGTAACTAAGTTAGTAGTGAATTATTAGTGCCTCTTTTTAAAACTTAAATTATATGATATTAGGGTAAAGAAGAGGTTTTGAATAATAAAAGAAAATGAACAGAGAGAGAGAGGAGAGAATCGATCAAGGGAGAAGGGAGCACGAAGCTTTGGAAGATAGCTTGTTTTATCGCAATTCTTCGGTGAGGTAGGTTATGGTTTTTACACTATTCGTAGTAAACTCTTAATAGCGATGATATTGTTTGAGTAGTATTATTAAGTCTTCCTATATGCTAAATTGCGTGTATCATGATGTGAATCTTATATATATATACATGATTGTGATACAATCAGCATGTATGACAGCTATTGAATCTTAAATCTTGAAGAAACCCAATCTACTTTGTTAATGGGATGCCTTGGTATAAAAGAAGTCCTAATGAACGAAAGTAGTGAGATTAGCGGGATCGGGTGCCACTTTCTGGTACCTAAAGATATAATATGAGGATCGAAGTTTCACGTTCCGACAAACCAGGATAGTATATGGATCGGTGCACGATTCTGGTACCAGGATAGAATATGAGGATCGGAGTGTCCGTTCCGACACCAAGGATAGTATATGGGATCGGGTGGCCACGTTCCGGTACCTAGATAGAATATTAGGATCGGAGTGTCACGTTCCACACCAGGTAGTATAAATGGATCGGAGTGGCCACGTTTCGGTAACCCAGGATAGAATATGAGGATCGGAGTGTCCACGTTCCACACCAGGATAGTATATGGATCGGGTGCCCAACGTTCCGGACCGAGGATAGAAATGAGGCTCGAGTGTCCAACTTAGTACCGACCCGAGAGTAAATAATATAAATGATCTGAAGATACTAATTACTCAATCTAAAGAACAGTTTTCCAATAGTATGATTAGGAGGCGTACTTCCTCTTGGATGTGCTTGGTATTGTAACCAAGATTATGGTAATTTTGTAACATGCTGCATGCTAGGGATATTAGTTGATTTTATGATGGCACTTTATATACTGTTTTCTATTTTGGTTGGCCGATATACCTACTCAGTACTTGTGTTTGTACTGACCCCCTACTTTTATGTTTTCCTTTTGTTATTTGTGGAGTGCAGCAAACGTGCCGTCATCTTCCGACTCAACAGTAGTTCAAGCCAGTCTTTGTCACAACAACACCGGATCTTCAGGGTGAGATAATGCTTCGCTTGTACCTGGATCCCTTCCTCATGTCATTGTTGCCTTGAAGTTTCGGCAATAGACTAGCTTTATTATTTATTTAGCTTCTTCTTAGAATACTCTTTGAGGTTTAGTATTGATCATAGATTTCTTGTGTGATGACTTCCAGATTTTGGGGAATTAGATAGAAGTTGAATTTTAGAAGTTATTGATTTTCTTTTAATTTATAGCTTAAAGTCTTCCGCCTTGCTTTATGTTTGATATTAACTTGAATGATAGGTTTAGATGGGTTGGTTCGCTCACATATGAAGGGTAACTGTGGGTGCCATCGCGTCTCGTTTTGGGTGTACAATAGTGGTTCCATTTGAATTGAAATTTCTTCCCCCAACACATTACTTTCTTCTTCTCTTGTTCTTTTTACTTACTAATGTATTAAAAATACTATAATATTATCATGATCATATATAATAAAAGCGAAAATCTATTTTTCAAATAGTGGATATATCATCAAAACTAATAATTCATTGCTATGTTGATGCCCTTTATTTAGTAAAATTAAAAAGAACTCTTTGTTTGGAGTGTAAAAGAATTAAAAAAGAAAACAAGAACAATTACCCAAATCATTGAGTTTTTCCACATTTGTTTTATATTAATTGTCTTCCCACAACTTCGTCCCTACTAACTCATGAAAATCGTAGAAAACATATGAGTATTGAAGTTGATGAATGATTTTGCTAAAATTTCTTCATGGAGCTTTCTTATATGGTACCGATCAAGTTTATTGATTTTATCTTAATCAATTGTTTCCAAATACCTCTTGGATTCTTAAGAAGAAGAGTAAAACTTTGAAAAAAACAAATCCTATTTTAAAGTGAAGAGGATACACTCTATTTAGAGTCAACAATAGAAGTAATGAAAAGATGCTAATTTGTCTATTAAACAGGGAAAATGCACGCAATTCCCCCGCCCCTCAACTTATGCCAAAATTCAGGACAACACTTATGTATACTAAGGTCCTATTACCCTCTTGAACTTATTTTTATAAGTAATTTTCTACCTCTTTTCGGGCCTATTGGCACTAGCTTGGGAAAAAAAAGTCCACTAGTGTTGGGCCCACAAGATAGTGTCATGGTAGGTCAAAAGGGGTAGAAAATTATTAATAAATAGTCAGGGGGGGGGGGGGGTAATGAGGGAACCTTAGTATAGTAATAATTGTGTCTCTGAATTTCGATCATATTTTAGGGGTACTTGTACATTACACATTTCAACAAAGTTATACCTTTCGAAAAATCAATTGCTCATCGCAATTCATAACCTTTTTGGAAAAAGTTTACAACTCTTTGGAAAAATTACAACTTTGAAAAGTCCTAACTCACTACAAAGTCATAACCCGTCAAAAAGTCACAACCCTTTGAAAAATTACAACTCTTTAATAATGATATTAGCTTTTAATATTATTAATTAATAAATAAAATAAACTGATTATTTGTAATTAGCGATTATAATAATTAAAGTTGGAAATTTGAGAGTTCATATTTTTAAAATAGTTATAGATATTGAAGATAGATGATACTGATATAATATATTTACGAGCAAACTGATCTGACTAAGATAAAGAACTCAACAATACAATTACGGATGTTCCGATATGTTTTGTAATATTTTTATTTTTTCAGTAAAAAAATTATATTTTTAAAAAAATAATAGCTTAATAAGAAGAAAAATGATTTCTTATGGCAATAATCGAAATAATTATACAAATTACATTTTATATTGAATGTGGTTCTTCACCACCTTCTTCACAGATGATCATCTTCCACTCACTCCATATAGTTGTCAGAATACACTAGCTTCTATACCCCCACACTCACCTCCACCTCACCTCTCATAATCTTAATTATATATAAAAATATTTTAGAATAGCTTTTGGCTAAATACCAAATTTAAGAAATAAGTAAAGAACTTTTAGTATTATTATTTACTACAGGATCTCGATAATTTAACATGACGTGATTATGTATTGGACTTTAATTAATGTAAAAATTTAAGGATCCCCATAGTGTAATTCAATAATTACATTCTCTGTCCCGACAACTTTAGTATTTACTAATAATTCCTAAATTGTTTGTTGCGTGATACTTGAAACTAGTGATACCTGGTAAATAATACATAGTAACTTAAAACTAGTTAAGGACTAAAAGGGGGAAATGGAACATTTAAACTTGTTAACTTAAATCAGCTTAATTTACGGTAACAGTTATTAATCAACACATAATTGGATAACAATTTCAAAGTTTTAAAAATCAAGAGTATATCATCTAGTTTGAATACATTTTTTATGAACATCCAGTTAAATTTCTAACAATACAGTTTGATTGTTTTTAGTGTGGATATCCATGATATACATCAATTTTGATGAGACATTTCAGAATTTGGGTGAACGAATTACAGTATAAAAGAGTTAGCAAAATCGACGGAATCATTGTTGGAGATTTCAATTTCGCTTTTCCTAATCTCAAAGCGCAACTTGCAGTCGAGTGGATATCGCTGTATCATGAAATATATTGAAATTCGTTACATTGTAAGAAGGTAACTCCTGTCCGATGAAGCGTAAGAACGATATGAAGTTTAAACTATATTTTAGAACTCGAAACAAAGAGCCTTGGATTTTCAATGTATCCATTATGTAATTGACACCATTGAAAAGATTTGTGGTACTCTGTATATAACTTTGATGAACTTGGAGTATTACGCGTATATATAGAAGGCACAACACAGGAATACACAGGCTTTGACAATGGTTGAAACTAGATTATTTGATTATTGAAAATGAAGAGTTGGATTTACAAATGTTATAATCAATTCAAGATATTGGTAGATGTGAAGCATGTCATATATATAAGACAAAGCAACCCTTTGTAGATGTGATGACGAAATATAAGTAAGAAAACAACTCAATGCAAAAGTAAAAGAGGTCTTATCAACCAAACGTATAATAGTGTTTTCAATATATATTATATATATCTATATATCTATATATCTATATAATCTATATAGCTATATTATATAGATAATTTTACTTGCTGTTCAAGAACAATTAGTACATGCAACATTACTATTTTATATGCCAAACCTACATGTATCATTTGGTTCTTTGATAGTTTAATGTATCCACCATTTCATTAAATTTTTTTATACATTGAAATAACTCTTTGGAATACTTAATATACTAACTTGCTTGTTTAGTAAGGACAGTAATCAATTTAACAAGCATATCAAAAAAACTGTAGATACTTTTCATTATGTATACTATTCATTAATTTCTTAAAAAATGGGAGATACTGTTTTTGTGGTAATTCTTGTTTGATTACTTTGAACATCATTGTTGAATTTATATATATGATGCATTGCTATAATAGCCTCATAGACTGAGCCTTGTTAAGTTCCCCCCCCTTTGCTCCGGTTGGAAGTATTATTTCTTAAAAAATTTCCGGCAGCTTGTTTTGGTAAATGCTTCAGACAAATCCGGTTGGACTATGAGGCGTCCTGCGGAAAAAATCTGATATATTCATTGTTAGAATTTCAATAGTGAAATACGTGTCCGATGAGGGAAGAGGGTATAAAACCAAAGTCCAAGCAACAGTCGATTTGTGAGGTGGAGTTACTGCTCCAAAATTGGTTGTCAATTAATAAATGAATTTTACCCAAAGAGATATAATTAATTGATGCTATTTCTAGATATTATGGGGTTGAAAATCTTACGCAGCCAAGCATGGCGTCTAACGAACTTTGCACTCTCCATGATTAGGGAAAAATCCTCTCTGTAGGATATAGACGGTTGCCCTGTACCACACATGTTCAAAAAACGTGTATCCAAATTCTTAATATCGAATGCATAACAATACTGAAGAGATGAATTTATGTATACTTTTCATCTCCTTAAGACCATGTCATTAGGGGCTTTAATACTGCAGAACAGTAAGTTATTGTGGATGGTGCACATCTGAGTGGAGCTTACAAAGGAATTTGTACAGCCAAGCACACTTTATGTCGCATACACTTTTTTTTTGTTTATAGTTTAATGATGTGGTTTTAATGTTACAACTTATCAAATTATATAATGTGTGTGTCATCAGGTTTTAATATTTTCCATTGCAGATGATGTTGTTGACACAAAACTGATTGTTTCGTGACATGTTTTTTCGAACAATTCAAACAGTGCATTTGGCGAGGAAAGATATGTGTGTTGTTTCATATAGAAATGAGAGGATCATGAAGAGTTAGGATTGGTTCCCAATGTACCTCATTATGCATGTCATCCGGCTTTTTGGAAGAAGGTATGTGAAAACTTCAAAAGGAGCATCAAGTCCATAAGTGATCTATTCTACTCTATGGCCATACATATAGAAAGGAAGATTTTCATAAGTTGAGGGCTAAGGTTTGTAGAATTTATCACCGGGTTAAGGAGTCCTTGAAGACATGAAGGTTAAGTAAAAGTTGTCAAGAGTTCATTCAAGCAGTAACAGAGGTAGAATGATAACTTCAAACATTGGCAGAATGTATCAATGGTTGTCTGTGAAGCTCAACGCCCATTAAACTATATTAAGAATTCTCTTCGGAAGAAGTTAGAATTCTTTGGTTCTTGGCATTGCAAACACCAGAAGTAGCCTCATACACAAAGGACACATTAGGGGAGAAAATTTTGAAGAATTGTTGAATTATAACGCGGCTAAAAGTTCAAAAATGGGAGTATGTATCTTATATAATACTTTATATATATATATATCTAATTTCATTGTTCATCTCTGGCATTTTTGAACATATTTGTTTTTTTAAAAATTATATATTTAAAATTTTTAATGTACACATATTGTTCCATCATCTGATTTACTTTCTTATTTATGAAAAATGGAAGAAAATATAGTGTTTGTCTTGAGCAGAAAGTACTGTTTCTTGGGTAAGATTTTCAACTAGATGAGATACCTTGTTTTCACAGCAGTTGCTAATATTGAAAAAAAAAAAAATGTCACAGATATGAACTGTATTGCGTTTAATTACTACACACGCCTGATGCATTGGCAAAACGTATGAAATTCCAAGGGTCCATGCCAAGATAAGGAAGATTGGTTCAGACCTAATAATGTGGTAGCTGAAACTGTGTATCCACCTAGATACAAAGATCATCTGACGACCAGAAAAAGAATAAGAAAGAATGGCAGATGAAAAATTCGGTGAACATCAAATGTGTTGGCAATGTGGACAGCAGGCACAACAGAAGAACTTGTACTTTCCTACAACCCCAAAAAGAAGTGGATAGTGTATGTTTTAGATATTAATATTTTGTTTTGAATAATTTATAATGTAAACAATTTTACTGATTTTCAAGTATTGCCTTTACAAAGTTGCATTTGAACACTCTAAGCTGCCCAAACGAATGCTCCTTGCGAATGCTGCCGCGGCTCGCCTTGGACCCGACCGTGCCCGAAAGGTCGGCCCGGGCTCATGCGGCGCGCGGCGTCATTGAAGATGCTACCTGGTTGATCCTGCCAGTGTCATATGCTTGTCTCAAGATTAACCCAAAATGGGCATGTGTAAGTATGAACAAATTCCAGACTGTGAAACTGGCGAATGGCTCATTAAATCAGTTATAGTTTGTCTTGATGGTATCCATACTACTTACTACCTCGGATAACCGTAGTATTCTAGAGGCTAATACGTGCAACAATCCCGACTTCTGGAAGGGATGCATTATTCGCTAAAGGTCGACCGGCTCTGCCCGTTGCTCTGCGATGATCATGATAACTCGAACGATCGCAACGGCCATCGTGCCGCGACGCATCATTTCCATGCTCTTTTCTGCCCTATCACTTTCGATGGTAAGGATAGTGGCCTACCAGGTGGTGACGGGTGACGGGAGAATTAGGGTTCGATTCCGGAGAGGGATCCTGAGAAACGGCTACCACATCAAGGACGGGCAGCGGCGCGCAAATTAATCGAGATCTTCCTGACAATATATTATCTATCGAAATTGTGATTTTTTATATTGGGCCCAAGCGGGACCAGAGAAATTTATTTTAGAGAGATTATTTAATTTCCGAATATTATTTTAATAGAGGTTTTACACTGTACGTAAGTCTCAATGATATTATCTCTAAAGTAGAACAAAATCATAAACATGAATAAAGATGTCCGTTGATATTGACAAACAACTACCGCTCCTCAAATATTCTCCACATAATTCCAATCATTTCTAATATATCACATTAACCTTATTATCTAATCAATTGTCCTTTTATTACCCCCTTTTTCCCCGATTAAGATCCATTTATTATGGACAAGCACACATTACCAAGTCTCTTACTCCAACACATACCACAAGGAATCTATGATTCTTACACTAATAAGGTTAGAGAAATCCCTTACCTCATTACTTAAGAATTTCGCTCGGACTCGAGTCTTCCCCTTTGTTGAACTTCAACTCAAAGCAAATTTATAAATCCAAAATAAAATTTTGAAATTAACAACACTCATATTACTCATCATATATCAGTCCTTGACCAAAAAATCATTAAATCTATAATCAAATTTCTAAATCTTGATAATAGTAACAAGTCACTCTCATATTTCAAAGTTCAAGACAGGATTAAGTTTTAATTTCTCCAATAATATAACACACTTAATATTTAATTACATCAAAAACTTTAATTTATATGGACAATACATAAAGAATTTTCTAAATATGCATTGAACCACTTGTAACTAAACGAGTGGTGAAAAATCACGTGAACCAAAGCACCACTCTCACATTTTAAGTTACTATTCCCATTGTTCCTAATTACCTTACCTGTCACTTTTAATTAATACATTTATTAAAATAATAATTGGATATCATAATTTATCATTTTAATCCCTATTACTTATAATGGATTAATTAAAAACTTAAAAATTTTCAAAAATACAATCTTTTCAACGCAATTAATTAAGGATATTATAGTATAAATTTTTGTCCTCTCTTGATTGTAAAAACAAACAAGTAATTAGAATAAGAACAAAAAAAAAGAGACAGTAATTAGGAATATATACTTATAACATGTACTCCCTCTGTCCCAATCTATGTAACTTATTTCTTTTTAGTCAGTACCAACCAAAACGAATGCCATTTCTATATTAAGTGAGTAATAATTTGACTATAAAATATTTTTATTGTACGCTTATAAAAAGTTAAATCACACAAGATTTCTATTATTCATTTTAGATCACACACAAGTTTTAAAAAAAATTCTATTTCCTTAATGCTATTTCTGTTTCTTAAGTTTTTTTTTTTTGTTTGTGTTTTTCGTGTCAAATCAAATGCCTCCAATAAAATAAAAACGAAGGGATTTATAATTAAATCATTTGACAATGGATAAATCTGTCCGCAAATTTAGCAAAACCACCTAAGCGATACACAGCAACAACATCACTTTTAAATAAGTCATTTCCTTCTTAATATTTATAATTAAATAATCTAATACCCCGACAAACAGCAACATCACTTTTAGATTAACACTTCTTAGTTTTATAGTGTAAAATTATCTAGATCTCCATAAGCTTTAACATCCTAATTTGACTCTAATCTAATCTGTATTCATAATTAAGAATTTAAAATTTTACCTCGCAGCGTTCTAGGTTGACCGTATGGTAACTCTATTGCTGAACCTTTTTTTCTGTTACTACCTTATGTACTAAAAGTGATAAATTGTATACTAATCTATTTTAATATAGATGGATCAAATGTATAGGTCTTAAATAATTTTCAAGACTTGATCAATTATTATCAATTGAATTAATTATCTAAAAATAAATTATCCGTCAATTAATTACTTAGCTAATAAATATTCAAAATTTTTAAAAATGACTTTCCGTTATTAACATTATCCAAACTAAAAATGCAATGTTTCGTCCTCAAATAACGTAGAAAACTGGTACCTCGAAGCTTCCGAAAAACGAGGATATTCGCACTCATTTAGACTCCATCTCCAAGTTCCCTCTCCAACTAAATGGTTGCCCTTCCACTATGCTTTCTTTTCATGAAACAACTTTGTTGGTTTGAAGTTCCCGACTTGCCATCTAATAGCTATATGGATCCCTCCTCGATGTCAGAGTGGCCTTTTACATCTGAATTGAGCGAAAGCACATAGACGCGTCCAGAAATTATACTTCTGAAGGCACGGAAAAGAGATGAACCAACGCAATAGGTGGCAATTTCACTTATAGCACCTTTTTTCACTGATTCAAATCTCAAAAATGTCCAATAATCTAGGGATAGTTTTGCAATTTTCGAACCTCATCACACCTTTCATGGTGATACTCGTGAGGCGAAACATGATCACCATCTATAATCACTAGGACGAACTCTCCATCTACCATACTCTTTGTCGACTTTGGGTTGTTTAATAGTCTAGTTTCAATCATATGGATCCTTTCTCCCTAGCAATCTCTAAGAACTCTATTACCAAGATCCATCTCCCTAATCAAACCAACCGGATTAGAGATCCACATCATCTACCAGCAACGCCTCAAATGGAGCCATATGAATAGTGGAGTGATAATTATTATTGTAGAAAAATCTGCTGAGAGGACATGTTGATCTCATCTTCACCAAATCGATTACAGAGCTCAAACAATGTCCCAACACTTGAATCGTCCTTCTTGGACCTGACTATCTGTCTGAGGATGACTGAGTGAGTAAATCATGATTTCATGACTTTTAGAGGAACTGGACAATATAACGTGATCATATATATAGAAATTAGAACTCCATATAATCCCACACACACAAGGAATTAGATAAAACTCGGTTAACTTCTCCAACATATACTTCACCCTGTCACGCCCTAGAGCTAACCCCCGAGACGCGGACACAGAACCTAATACCCACAAGTGATCCAAACTAAACTCTGCGTCATGTGCATGAGCATACTAAAGAATATCCACTGTTGGGTCTGAAGCTAAATCATAACTTTTCAACTCAAAGATGGGGAATACCCATATTTTATAACTGATATAATGAAATCATGAGTTTAATACAAGAAGTTATTACTCAGTAACTAAGCTAAACTACTATGTCAGAATAGCCCTCTAAACTGGACTAGAAATACTAGGACAAGCCCTAGCTAATCTAGGGCAAAAACTTACAACTAAATTACTAAAGACTCAAATGAAACTCTGGTTGTTGTCCTCCAAGATGAGGACTCACCACTGATCTGCTAAGGGAGATCAGAAATCAAGTTAATGGCGTGATCTGGATGCTGAGAACTAAACTTACATCACGAGAAGATGTACCCGTATTGTCAGTACTTGAAAGGTATTGAGCTGTAGGATAGAGTAAAGTGAAATAAACATAACTGAACAACATAAAACCAAGTATAATAACTGCATGATAAATTGAATTTTGAGCTAACTGTATGCAATGACCAATTTATAACATACTGAAAGTGAATACTGAATATACTGATAAATTGTCCCAATGCCGAGAGTCCCTGCTGATTTGTGGTAGCTACTATAATCGATAATAAATCACATGAGCTAAATGTGGAGTCGCGATGTTACGCTCCATCAAGGAGACCCAATATACCCCTGCCAAATTATACTGATGAAAAACAGATGGCCTGATCCCTAAAACTGATTGCCCACAGAGGGACTTATAACATACTTGGCTAGTAGTTCTATCACTATTTGGGTAACGCTAAACCCTAGTCCAACTCGTTATTATCTATTATTCCCGGTGAATTATGTAAATTACTTGATTATGTTCTGAGTTTCTATAAATACTGGATAGTAAAAAAAACTGAACATGTCAACTGAGAATGCACATTAATTGATAATTATCATTTTATAACTACGGCATGTATCTCTGAAGTGTCTGAAATATATGACCTAGCATATGTAATTCAAGAACTACAAGAAATACAAAGCTAGGGTTCTGAAATTCATACGATAATCAAGTAATAACATGATATATAGTTTGGAACATATATTTAATAAATTCCTGGAGTTCTTATCAAGGTTCTGAAACTCTAGGTATAAGCATGACAAAGAGAATTCGAAATCTGACCTGACACTAGGACCCAACGGGTTGAAAGGAACCACTAGTAAAATCAACATACTTGGTGATAAATTCACAAAAATACTTAGGTTTCGGGGTCTGAAACTGTTGGAACTTGTTGCTTTCTTGATACTAACTAGGTTTCTTGAGCTTTTTCTTCTCGCTCTTTGCTTTTAATTTTCTCTAGTTTTGATTTAATGATTTGACTTAGATATGTTTTAGTTTATTTAAACTGACTAAAATATAATGCTTTAGGGTGAAAACAACGTTAACTTTGGGGTTAAACGAAATGGGAAAGGTCCAAAGACCCCTTAGAAATTGTTGTCAAAACCAATCGACGGCGAGATCTGACGGCTGTCGATTGACCGACAGCCCCGTCGGTTGGTCCGTCGGTTGGGCCTGTTTGACATCTTTACTAATGGTCCTAACTTTTACTCGAGGCAGAGTTTAGCAAAGTCGGTGGCTATGAAAGCTAGTTTCATTATAATTCTGTGGGAGGATCATGAGCACCTAATTCATTTTGTACTCAAGACTTATGACCATTTGAAGTTGACCCAACTGCATTTCTCCTAACTGTCTGCTAAGTTCCCACTACGATCATACCTACAATCGTAGGTCCACCTACGGACGTGCTGGTCATCCGTAGCTTTTGCAGAGATGGGTGTAGGGAGTCTTGAGCGACTTCATGGACTTCGGACCGTAGTCTGACCTCCGGACTGTAAGTCCGTCCGTTGACCAACTTACTCAATTTTCCTGGCTGAGATTTTCTAGAGGTTCTGATCCCATCGACTTTATGCAGAACAGACAAGGGTCAAGCTAGGTCCGTCGAGGTCTCGTCTGTTGCCCTTCAGATTTGAAAAAACTGATTATTTTGTGTGTTTTAGCTATGGGGTGTTACACACCCGAATTCATAAAGTGGACAGACTTGGTCAGCTATCAATAACAATCTAAATTGAGTCCTAACCACTCATTGTCATATGCAAAATTCCACAACAAATGCCATATGGGATTTGCTCCCATTTTCAAGTAGATATGCGCATCCCTTTATATATTCCGGCCACTCGTGCCACACCTTTGACCTATTTAAAAAGTTAAAACCTAGAAACAAAGTTTACAATACCTATTTTATGGGTATCCTTCACTCATTGAGTCCTAAAAATTCGTAACAGCTAGAACTTTCTATGATGTTTTATGGTTTTCATTGTAAAATTAGTTTCTTCAATTTCAAGCAGTCTGGTTGACGTTTTAACTCATCATCATTGTAACTCCATATTTTCAATGTATTTCACAAACATGAAATCATTTCATGACTCTCGAAATTATATTATTTTAGAGCATGTGAAGATATCAATACTTTTCATATTTAGATGCTTTTAGATAAAGTATTAATATGTAAGATCTTTATAGTAATACAAACCATATAAAATTATGTTCATATAAAGTTTCTATCAGTTGTGTTTCACTTATCATGAATGTATGATTTACTTCAGTGTATCAGTTATTTGGTGATTCAGTAAATTATCAAATTATTATTGTTTTCAAATTATACATGTTTTGTGGGATGGTGAACGTTTCGGTGTGTGGAACTTTAGTAGAAATTACTAAGTTTTAGAACTACTTGTCACAATAGGATTTGTCTTAGATATACACTAGCTCGGTTATCAGGTCCCTTACGTTGAAAAGTATTGGGACCTTTTTTTATGCGTACGGGCAGTACATGGAACTACATGTAGTAACTCATATGGTTTATTTCAGTTTTAGTATATCCCATAATCAAATATTCAATTATTGTATGACCTAGTATATATGTATTTTAGTTCTGTATATCTTAATTTCGTATTATTTTATATAGTCATTGCATCAACATATTTTACTGATTCAATATGTTTAGATATCATGTTTATTATGGAAATTTCTCACACTCAGTACATTAAAAGTGTTGGTTGCATACTTTCTTCCTATATTGTTTGATCTTATAGGGTTTGACACTTGTATTCAACCTGCAGTTAGTACATATCCAATCAACGCTTCAACAACTTTTTGGTAAGTCCTCATTATCCAAATTCTAAGGATGATCCCTTTATCTTTCAATTTTAGAATTTTACTTTCCGTTTAAGACAATTGGAGTTAGCTAGGGGTTTGTCCTAGCAACTCGTATTTGTAGAGACTTTTAGAAAGTTTTAGCTATAGATTTAGCTTAGTCTGGTCTTTCTATGTTAATCTTCTCATTATTAATGGGTTTTAATATAATAAATAGGTTATATTTCGTACTTAATTCCAATTTTTGTGCTATTATGCAAACTAAGTGTTTATAATATCATCAAGATGTTATGCTTGGGTCACTTTGAGGAAGCATCCATCCGCGTTTATATAAGGGTAGTCTCGAGTATGCCAACTGTAACAATAAATTGCTAATTTGAAGATAAATATCTCAATGGGTTCCATAATGTTTGACATGTCTTCAGATTGATAACCGATATTCCGAACCAAAACTTCAAAAAGTAAAACTGAACTGACAAAAACAAACGACTTAACATGTGAGTAGTATTCCTTACATTGAATAAAAAGTCGATTCTTATTAGTCACTAAAATATGTCAAATTCATATATATATTTTGACCTGTTTTTCCTAAATTTAATAACCTGACTTGATCATTCAGATTCCACTAATCTATTGCTTTTCAATACTGTATACTAGTGTCGGCAAAAGGAGTCCATATTTTGGTGATCTGTCCAATCCTCACATATCATCACTGGGTTTGGGAGAGTGATTTTTCCACAGGAATGAATAGACATATGGCTGATATCCCATATTTTGACCCAATATATATGCGTTAAAATTTGAACTAGTCCAAATTACTTTAGGTTTCTAATTTTATTCATTCAAAATTCATTATATCACACTAAAATAGTGTAACTTTCTTCATTTTTGTTATCCTTCTATAGGACTAACTATTTCTTTTCTAATTTATTTAAAAGGTTAAGTCTTTGACGCTCCAAAAACAATATAATTCAAATACTGTTCTTTTATTAATTATAATTATCATTTTATATTTAGTTATTTTATATTGAATACTCAATAGTAAGTAAAGTAAGCACATATGATTAGTATTACATTACTTAAAGTGCATTAGCTGTTTCAATCCTAAAAGCACTAATCATTTACTTTGCGTAAATTAAAAAATCTTCGTCTTGTTATATTGAAAAGTTATAGTTTTGTTTTTTAATTGATGATACAATCGAAACTAATAAAGCATGTTCAACTTTTTCATCTAAAAAAACTTAATACTTCCTCCATATTCAACTTTTAAGTACAGTATTATTATTCATAAAAGTAATTCATAAAAATATGGATTAACTGTATTTAACCCACTTAATTATTACCCAATCATGGTTTTGAGCATATCCAATCGGGTATTTTTATATTTATCCATTTTCAACTCGCTTAAATTTGACCAATCGATCCATGTTGCCACCAATACTGTAGACACAATTTTTTACCTTCCTTAATTTATTTTTTTACATACACAATTTAGCATTAAATGTGATATTCGGGGACTAATCTTATTATTTGCTTTCATTTCAAATTTAATAGGTTTTAATTTCAAATTTGCAAATCCATTACAAAGGACTATCTTTAGGATATAATATTTTTTTTAAAAGAAAGAGAAACTTCCATCACAAAAATATTATTCTCTTAAATTAGAGTTTTCCTAATGATATTTTAATAATTAGGTTTAATCTCGCTAATTCCTATAAAGTTGATATTAATTGTTTATTTAGAGACATTTAACTAGATTTTGTTCATTTTAAACACTTTAAAAATAAATTTTCGTTATGTCCATGTGCTGGCACTTTTTGCAGACACGTCATAAAAAGTGTGATCCACTCATTTAATAGCGCCGTAAAAAGGTTTTTTAAATCAATTATAATTATTTTTTTCTTCCTTTTCTCCTCCAATTTAGCCTCCCTTTTCATCATCTCAGACTAACTCCATGCGAATGTTTTTTAAAATTTACGAAAACTTTCTCAAGATTAACATTAAAATAACAGAAACTCTTTTTTTGGAGGAATTTACTATTGTAAGTATGGGAGTGGATTTGATGTTTCCTCTCTCTTCACAGACCTTCAAACTTGTTTTTCAAACGGTAAATTTATTTTTTTCTAGTTAATTTTTTATTATTTCTGTGTAATTTTACTGTTTTGTTATTCTATGACTTGCTTTATTCTTCTATATACAGGGTTAATTTATGATATTGACATGCGTGGTGGTGGGGTGGAGGGGGTTGTTTAATTGTTAAACTTTTTTTTTTTAATTATGTGGCACAGATGTCACACATGTTATTGATTCCTTGGCCCATTAATTAATATTCATTCTTTAAAAAAAATGATTTTAGAGTACAAATGAAAATGTCGTTATTTAACTGGGACCCCTTTAACACGTCATAGCGTAGTGTATTCCCATACATTACATATTTTTGTGATTGAAAGAAAATGTCCAAATGCCACAAATAAATCTTACATAAATGAATAAAATTTATTAATGTCTATATAAAACTAGTGTCATTTTTGGGAGCATCATAGTTGAACCTTAATATAACTATTCTAAATAATCAACTATTACTATGATATTTTGTCTTTTTTGTTACTCTTAAAAAAAAAAAAACTTAAACAGACACAATAAGCTTTTGCAGCTTGGGAAAGATTCCATCTTATTTCGCTACTACTATATGTGCATCCAAATTTTCTTGTTCATTACTTCTATTAATAACGCTGACCCTACACACACTTACGTGACCTCGGACAAACCCCAGACACAATCAATTTTTTTCTTCATACCTTGCACACATTCACCATGATAAGAGAGACTACACGCAATCACATTTTTCTTCACTGTTACGATTCAAAAATTGATTGTATAATATTCATGTTATTTTTTATCAATATAAGTTAGACTCAACTCAATGAAAATAAAAAATACAAAATAAAATAAAAACATTATAAAAGCGGAAAACTTTATTCGGTTTAATTACAATTCCAAAATCTTATTATCCACGTGTACAAGTCCCTTTCCATATAGGTGCGAAAATGAAAATTAAGTTTAAATTTCAATGTCCTTTGTTTGCTTCCCAATTGGACAAAGTATAAAGTAGAACAAAACGATTTCTTTTACTATCTATTGTTTGTGGTTTTTTGTCTTCTCTTGGTTTCAAATCTAGAAAAGGGGAAAGTATAGACTTGGGTATTTCTTCCCGCTTTTATTCCCTGTCCAGGCATTCTGGTAGTGCCTTGTCTTTCCCAACAAAAGTGGTATCAAGAACATTGGTTTTGTTTATTGTCGTTTTGAATGATTGAGGGGGCAAATTGAGCAAAATGGTGGTTTAAATGGTAGTACTCGATATTTGGATAGGGGATGAGGGAGGGGGTGGGAGGAGGTAGTGAATGGAAGCAGCAGGGGTGAGACGAGGGGAGAATTGGGAGAGATAGATAGCTTTGGGGGAGGTGGGGGTAGGGGGGGCGGGGGGGGCCGGCTTTCCATATGAAAGACCTTCTATTTGTCAAGAAGATGGCATTTACATGTGTTGGCTTCTAATAAGCTAAGTCTTTGAATGATTAAGAATGGAAATTTGAGCATCTGCGGTTTGTGGTCTATGCGTAACAAGGGGTTGAAGATATGTTTAGAAACATATTGTGAATGAGACAGCTGCCAAGTTTTGTGGGAACAGCTCGAACACTTTATTGCTTCGAAACTGGCATACAACAAGTTTGGTTCCTATTGAAACAATTAATGAATAATCATAGTATAAGAGGGCACTCTATTTCTATCATATTAATGATTTTCATGGTGTTGCTTGACCACTGTCCAATGGGTGTAATTTTGATGATGAGATACAGGGGGACTTTGGCTTCGTTAAGACGGCTATCTGCCCAGACTCTTGGGAACTCCTTCGAGTTTCTTTGACTATCTGCTCCCAGGTGTTGTAACCATGGAATATACTAAGAGTGTGTCTTGAATGAAGAAATAAGAAGAAGATCTCAAAGCCTCAGAATCTTCTCGTCAGCTTCACACTGCTCCGATGTTTTTGGGTTACTAGAAGATAGGGGGGAGAAACAAGTCCAGGAGGTAGAGATGCTAAGGTAAAAAGTAGAAGCGAAGAGTCCAACGTCTAAAGTACAAAGAATATTACATGACTATTGCACAAGAATGGGCATATCATAAATATTGTTACACAAAAGCACAAGAGAGAAATGAGCAACAAAAGAGAGAAGGGGCCGTAATGAAAAATCGTGTTTTGTTTGTTGCTAATGATGATCTTCTTGTTTCTTGTGATCAATGCCCATAATTTTGTTCGTATGAGTCTAGCTGTTTTGTGGATTCTCGTGGCTAAGGACTTCTCCAAATGTCACGCACCAAGGAATATTTTTTCTTATACTCAGGTATTTTGGAACATTGAAATGGGCAATAATATGAGAGTGAAGTTATTGCATTGGTGACAGGTTTGTTTGGAAAGTAACAATGGTTCCAAACTTAGTGTTCTCAGTAATGTAAGCAGGTAAATGCTCTAGATGTTCGCTTGAATTGATTTCTGTGGGATACTTTATGATGAGGGTTTTAGTTAATACCTTGGTGTTGGCCCCAGTTGGAGCTTACTAGAGGGTTTTTATGGTTTTGGCCCCTGGTGCAAGTGTGGGTCTTAACTTGTATGTAGGTTCAGGGCTCCATTTCCAGAGACTTAGTCAATTGGTGGGAGAAATGATACTTCACAGAGTTATGGCATAGAGGCTGAGTCATATGAGCGAGAAGGGGATTGAGTAGTTTTGGCTAAGAAAATTTGCTTGTTCTGAGTGAAACAGCAAAGTTGAAGACATGTGTTCATCTGCTTAGCCAGTACACAGAAAATGATTTCATTTCAGAGGTCTCCGCCTTCAAGAAAGCTTGGATTTGCTGGAGTTGGTACAATTCTGATTTGTGGTGGTCCTTTTACAGTAAGAGTCCCATTGTGGTGCACTTTACTTTTTGACCTTTAATTGATGAGCATTCTCGCAAAGCATCTGGGATAGGTCCTTTGAAGGTCAAAGGATCAGTACTTGATGCTTTCAAGAGCTTTCAGGCCTTGGTTGAAAGACAAACAGGGAAGACATTGAAATGCATCGTTCAGATGAATGGTGGGAGTATATTGGTCCTTTTGATAGATATTGCAGAGAGTCAGGGGTAGTAGCACAAAACAACCTCCAAAGACTCTCAGTTTAATGGTTAGCAGAGATTATGAACGAGAACTCTATTTGAGAGGGTTAGATGTATCTTTCAGATGCTAAGCTGCCAAGATTCCTTTGGCATAGCAACTTAATACTGCTGCTTATGTTATCAAATTTATCTCCTGATGTTCTTAAGTGTTGATTCCCTGGACAATTTGGACTGGTAAGAAGTTTCGTATGATCATCTTAGAGTCTTTGGGTGTAAAACCTTTGACTTTTCTCGAATGATGAAGGCAAAGTTTGATGTTAAAACTAGGCATGTATCTTCTTGGTTATGGTCAAGATGAATTTTTGTCTATCGTTTCTATGATCCCGTTGAGAAGAACTTGTTAGAAGCCGTGAGGTTGTGTTCTTTGAAACCAAACAATTGAAAGTTTGACACGCTGACAAGGCTGATTTTTAGAGAGGGAGAGCTTGAGTTGATGTTGAGTCCAGTTTCTTTGACATATTGCACCGAAGAAAATCTTTATAATGATGAAACTCAGTTGATTGAAGATGGTGATCATGTTCGAATGACCGACATGATATTGTTTGATGCTACAGTGCAGATGATGTGGTTGTCCCAACACCAATTATAGATGCTCCGAGAGTTTCTCTAGACGATCTAGTAGAGAGAGAATTCCCTTCAATCTCGTTGGAGTGGTCTCCAAGGAGTATGTACTCCTTGACTGACGGGGGAGAACCTGAGAGTCTTGTGAGGCCCATGGAAAGTGAAGAAAAAGAAAGTTTGGTTTGATGCTAATGGAAGATGAAATTAAATCCTTGTGCATGATAATCATACCTTTGATTTGGTTAAGTTACCTAAAGACAGAAAAGCTTTGAAAACAGGTGGGTTTTTAGGGTGAAACATGAAGATGGTAATCCAGTTCCACGGTACAAAGCTAGATTGTTGTCAGGTAGTTGATTTTGATATATATTCCTCTCCATTTTGGAAGATGTCATCCATTCGGTGTGGTTCTAAGGCTTGGCTGCAATTCTAGATTAGAGGTTGGCATGGATGTTAAACCTAAACTGCTTTCCTCCATGGTGACTTATATGAATAAATTTATAGGAGCAATCAAACCATAAGGTTTTGAAATTCAAGGTAAAGAGAATTATGTTTGCAAATTGAGAAGAGCTTGTAGTGTTTGAAACAAGCTTCCCAGCAGTGGTACAGGAATTTGGTTTTTTATGAGTCAGCGGGGTCGTCAAGAAGACTTCTTCAGACTCCATTGTGTTTTTGTGCAAAGTTCTCTGATGTTGACTTTATTATTGTGTTTGCCTTATTTTGATGACATGCCTTGTTGTTGGTCATAATACTTGCAGGATCAGAAGTTGAAGCAAAGAGTTGAGTTAAGTCTTTTTGCTCTAAAGACCTTAGACCAGCAAGGCAAATTCTTGCAGCAGATTGGCCGTGTATAGCAAGTCCAAGAAATTGGTATTATATCAAAGAGAAGTACATTCAGAAAGTACTCCGCATATTCCAGCATGGACACAGCTAGGTTGTCATTACACCCTTTAGCTATGCACTTTCAAATTGAAACACGAAAAGTGTCGTTCTAAATGATGATGAGAAGGAATATATGAAGAAAGTTCGTATGCTTCGCTTTGGTATTTGATGTATCGATTGGTTGTCCCAGAACACGGATATTGCTGCACGCTGTTGGAGTTGTTAGCCGTTTCTTTCTAATCCGTGAAGAAACATTGGAAGGCTGTTAAGTGTGTTATGAGATATCTCTTTGGCACTTCTTAGTCCTGAGTTTGTGTTTGGGGGTACAAAGGGAAGCCTATTCTTTGTGGTTTATACTGATTCAGACATGGCTGGTGATTTGATTACTCGCAAGTCTACTTCAGGGTACTTGGTTACTTTGCAGGGTGAGCTGTGTCTTGGCAATCTTAAGGTTGCAAAAATTGTTGCCTATCACTCCAAAGGAAGCGGAGCTTATTTTGTGTTGAAGCTTTAAAGAATTGCGGGATTAGAATTATTGGGGAACTTAGTTTGTGCTCAAGAGAGTATGTGCTTTATTGTGACAGTCAAAGTGCTATACATCTTGGCAATAATTCTAACGTTCCATGGTCGGCAACACATGGATTGATATACTCATTGGATTCGAGATTGGTTGGATTCTACTTTGCTTGAGCTTGAAAAGAGTCATACAATGACAAGGTTCCGATATGATGACTAAAGCTTGCCAAGAGGGAAGTTTTTGAAGATTGTTGCATGGTCGCCAGTGGATGGCGGTCCTCCTTCCTCCACATAAGTCTGAGGGGTAGAATTATGGGTTTGGGTCTGTTTGTTCCTTCCTATATGGATAAAAAAAAGCCCAATGTGGACCAACCCATTTTTTTTCTTCTATAAGCCCATTCTTATGAGGAAAATATAAAGCCTATTTTGGGCTTATTTTCAAAACAGATCAGTTTGTCAGGCCGCCCAAAGAGAGAAAGATAGATTTTTCGGGCAGGCAAATTCATCTAATAGCCAACGATCAAATTGGCGATTCCCGCTTCGTTTCTTACCGTTGGAGCTGATTTTTGGACGCATATGTCTTCATCTCAATCCCCCTTTTTGGATTAGGAACTGCAGAGTGGATTTTGGTGGCCTCTGCAGCTTCAGTTTTGCTGTCGTGAACAAGTAATCTGCGAATTGGTGATTTGGCTCCTTTAATTCTCTAATTTGGTTCATCTATGTTGTTGTTGCTCGTTGTTTGGCACTTGTTTTGTTGCCCATTTTGGAGAACAATATTGTAACTCTTGGTGATTAAGTGTAGTTTTTGGTCCCGTGGTTTTTTACTCTCCATCGAAGGGGTTTTCCACGTAATCTTGGTGTCTTTGTATTGGTTATTATTGTCTTGTTATATTTTTTGGCTGATTCTTGCTGCCCTTACTAATCCTATTGCTTGTGGTTGGTTTGTCTTCTCATTGGTTCAAATCGGAAGGAATTAATAGACTTTGGTAATTCTGTCGCTGTTATCTCGTCAGCAATTCTTGGTAGTGCCTTGTCTTTCCCAACACCGCGCTTAAATCTTACAAAAGTGGTGGAACAAGGCAAAACTAAATACAGCGAAACTACTAGAACAATAATCCTTTTCATCCTAATCAAACTTCGTCAACTATAACTTTGCAGAAAATCTCCTTAACCCTTACCTAACAGTTTCACAATATACAATTCCAAGGCTTAGTCACTAGTTCAATGTCCAGTTTTTTAATACCACATCTATCAAGTATGTCAAATGGATATAACAGTACAAAAATCATTACAACTATTAATTGCATCAAATCACAATAGTCAACTCTGCTAGAACATCTTCCTCATCACAAATTGCTAGTCGTTATTCCCTTCGAATTATATCATATTAACTAGCTGAATCAATTTCCTTTGATTCCCTTTGAACAAATATTTAACGCAATACAAGGATAGCCAACATTTCGTACGGTTTCTCCTCCCTTTTAGTAACAAAATAACTCCAAAATAGGACCAAAAACTGAGAGTGCGTGTTTTAAAAATCGTGATTTTTTTGACATCCCTTTTAAGCAAGAATTTTCTACAGTAAAATGTTTATTGTATTTTTCGCAATTTACCTTCCTACTACATAATTTATTCGAAGAACCTAGTTTCTTCAGTTCTTAGGACACAGGCAATCAAAAATGGGAATTATTAGTATGTGAGAATCATCGACATGAATAAATTGCATGTGGATATAGACTTATCGCATAAAAGGTCTATTAACATTGTACACCCTGCAGTGTACACGCTGTTGTGAAAGAGTTGAACCATGGTATCTATTCTTAATGAAATGTCAATAATTCTTGTTCTCTTCTTTCCTCCTGCTGATTATGTGACACAATAAAGATAATAATCATCTTTGTAATAGTGCTTGGTCAATATTCTGTTGGAGGTGGTCTAGGTGATACTTATTTTAGAACTAGATACAAAATGCCTAACAGTCCGGGTCAATTATATTACTTTATTTTATTTTGATTTTTATCATTTTATCGTCAATCATTTTATTATATTTTTTAAATTTTTTTATATTATTGACACTGATCTTTTGAGAGTTTTAATTTCAGCAGCCTAAAATGAATAAATTTATCTTCAAACTTATTGGTATTTCCAAAAAGCCTACTCACCTGAGATTTGTGTGTTTATTCCCTCTTATATATTTAGTATGATATGTTGGTGTATTTATATTAGTCTTTGCTCCTTTTTATAAATGTTCGTCCTTGAGATATGTCTTTAATTTTGATTATGTGATGTATTAGATTACTACTTTTACTTATTTTACAGATGTTCGTGAAGATTCAGTATCTATATCTCTTGATATGGGTATGCTATTATTATAATTGAGACAATGCACACGAGATTCTTCAAAAGAACTCAATTATTTAGATTAAAGAGTACGCCTACATTTTATATATTGTTTCCTACTTTTAAAGTAAACAATATACATTTTCTGGCAGTACCGTCCCCAATAAGATCATTCCATTAGATTTTAGTCCATGATTTTTTTTTTCATTGATTTTAAAAACGATTAAATGTTTTCGATAAATAGAAAGGGATGTTTCTATTGTGAGCTTCACATATTACACAACAAATTACCAAGTATTGTTTGATTGTTTCTCACTTTCACATATATGTTGTCCTAAACTCGTCAATTGAATACGGCTTCAACATCTTACATCGCGAATTCCTTATTAATATATCTTTAAACATAAATATTTACAGCATCAAATTATTTATCATACAACCTTTAATTTAATTGATAATTGAATGAATTGCCAACTTATTAGGCCATGGATGTCGTATAGTGACCTATCTCTTGTGGGATTAAATGCTCAAGCTCATGTTAGTTGGTGCATTCATTTGTGAGGTGAAGAGTAACGGTTAGAGGTGGACATGGGATAGGTCCACACGCTAAAAAGAGCATCAAAACGTCCCCACATGCTTTTTTCTTCACAAAAGCTAAAGCTCTATTCCTTTATGGTGGTCCTTTGGCACCATCATGTTAATTAAGGAAGGTAGTCATTCTACTTCATTTGCATTCCAAGTAAAATTTTAGCACCCATTAATATTAATGCTTTAAGGATGAAATGATATAACATCAACCATAAACCTTGTGCAACTTAATTTGTTCAAATGTACGTGTGCAAATTTTTCATTTGCATCTTATGTATCGCTTATATCTCTTATCTTTTTTTTTATTTTGATATATACATATAGTTCTTTTAGGTGTAATGGATCGAGATTATTTTTTTGTCTTTTTGTGTTTTTTACTGTTTTTGGCCCTTTCCAAGCGTCCCTTATAAGTTTTTTGTGTGTGACTGGAGTGGTGGCGCCTCCCTAAGTTGGTAGATTTGCGTGAGTCCGAGCTTAAGGTTCGCATAATATTAAGTAAAAGTTTTAAAGTTGTATATGAATTCTTTTTTTAATCAAAAGGTAAAATTGCTGGGAGGTAGCATTTGGTATACAATTTACTTTTTTTAAAAAAAAATTCATTTTTTCCAACAAATGGTGTCAAGAGTAGTGATTTATCTTTAAAAAAATAAGTAATTGATAATCGCTGCCAAGCATGATTCATTCAAAAAAAAATTCAAAGTAGATGGGTAAATCGCTTCATTACTATCAATTTTTTTTCGAAATATATTCCTGGACAGTATATGTTACGTGATGAATGCAACCAACATTTTTAGAAAAAAAAATAATCATTTACATCGCTTCCTTGTTGAGTTATTTATTTTTAAAAAAAGTAAGTTGTATAAATCGTTGTTTCACATGAATTTTCCTTAATAAGCCGACCAACAATTTTGTTTGTTACAATTCTTTGGTGATTTTAACCATTTTGATTAAAAAAAGTTATATACTCTTTTGAATTTTTGTTAATGTTTTTCAACCCTTTAAACTCCAGACTCTAGATTGTAAATTTTGGAGTGGTGTTTTTTTGCCCTTTTGGATGCTTAGGTTTTGAAGAGGGTTGACTTTTTGGTCAAACATTGGAAGATTTTTGAAGTAGATAATAATTTTGTCAGTTTCCATGATATTTAAAATAAATTGATATTAACTTAAGGAACATAATTACTAAAAATATTCAAATGAAATAAGTAATATAAATTTGTAAATATCGGATCCCCAATAAATGGCGAAACAACATCCTCTATAATCATCTTAGTGCTAAAGTCCAGGTTGATAAAAGCTCCGTAGTATAAATCTAAACAGTATTAAAATTAATTTAATATAAATTAAATTATAAATAAATAATAAAAATATTACAAAACAACAAATACAAATAACCTAACATGTATCGCATACATCTGGATCATGAGCAAGGTCCCACAACATCTTTTACAAAGAGACCTCTTCAAGAGACCAATTTAATGTTAAATGAAAAAGAAATTCTTTTTTGTAAAATAAGATTAAAACTTTCACTGTATAAAATTAAAAAACACTTTCATTTATAAAATGTAACGAACCTACATTTTCTAAAGTGGAAAAAAATTATCTTTTATGTTAAAATTTAAGCATTACTGACTAATGTTTACTGTTTAAATATTTTGTTTTATGAATAAAAATGCAAATTACACTAAGGGTGTGTTGGTGCGCCAAGGAAAACATTTTCGGCAATATTTTTCAATTTCTCATGTTAGATTGGGACAAATGTTTTAAATTTTTTTCAAGTCAACTCATTCTTCTCAAATCAAGAACAATTTTCGCAAAACTCTCTTACACAACTTCAATTACATTTTTTTTTAAAAAATAATATCAATTTCAAAAAAATAAAATTCAATTTCATATTTGTTATAGTTTTAAACCCCCCACCCCTCCCCCCGCGACCAAACCCGATCAACTCACTCAAGCCTCGACTCTGCCCCCCCCCCCCCCCCAAACCTAACACCCCCCCAGCCCCCCAGCCCCCGCGCGCTCAACTAAAACTGTATTTAAAAAAATTTAACTCAATTTTTATTTTTTCACCTCTATTCCTCGCTGCCCCCTACTCATTCCCCCCCCCCCTAAAAAAATAATTTTTATTTTTAAAAAATGCTTTCAATTTCAAAAATTATTTATAACTCTAGTAAAATAAAATATATTTCTCAAATGTTTTTCCTTCATAAATCAAACAATACTTTTACTCACTAACCAAGCATGAGAAAAAAATAAAAAATCTACTTGTTTTTCAAAAAAGATATTTTCCTTCATACCAACATACCCTAAGTCATTTTAAATTACATTCAAAACTATTGATCATTTTTAGTAAATTTTATCTCTTTCCGGCTCAAATAGGTTCCGAAAACTAATCATGTGATTAACAAGAAAAAAAGCAACCAAAATAAACAAAAAAGAAAATTGACATTTTTTGTATTACCATACTAATTTAATGTGTCATATAACGAACATTCTTAACAGGCTAGGTGCCTAGGTCTAGTGACGATTATTATCTATCAATATGTGTTTTTTTGTAGGTAAGGTTTATGAAATCATAATGTTTTTTGGTTGGTTAGGCGGAGTCAGTGTGGTCGTCCATCCTATTTTATATAGACTATTTAACCAACGATAATTATTAGTTACTCTTTTAAAAACAATTTTGAACTATGAACATGTCAATTAAAACCTGAATATCCAAATAACTTTCAAATAATTATTATTTGATTATTCCTATGTGAAGATCTTTATTTTTTTTTTTTTCCGAATATGTGAAGATCTTTTTTTGTTTTAACTATTAATTTAAGGATCTCACATAAGTTAGTGAAAAATTAATGGTAAAAATTAAGATATATTTAATAAATCATGATAAGAAAAATTTATATTAAATAATTACTAAATTTATACAATTAAATTACATATGTATAAATCAATAATTCAACATGGTGGAGGCCGAGAGGCAGTCGACTAACTTTCATCTACCAAAACCTATGAAAGAGATCTTAAAATTTATAATTAGGTAATATTTTATGAATGTTTCACGTGATATATATTTATTTTTAAATAACAAATTAAATAGTGCATGATAATAAAAATTTTTTGTCACAATTAGTAGTATCACAATAGTTTTGATCAAAGATTAAATATCTTTCAATTTTTTCTCAATATAAAATAGTTTTCTTTTTATATTTACATAAATTTGTTCTAATGTTCATGCACTAATTAGCATATTGCTAGAATATCATCACTTCGATTGCAATCATTAAATCACAATTTTTCTAGGTTTCGAATTCCTAGATCAATACTCTCCGAATCTCCTTTGGAACAAAATGTTGTGGTATTAGTAAGAATTGAGTGGGAAATAGAGGAATGAGAGAATTTGAAAGTTTAGAACTTGAAAGGTTCCCTTAGAACTTGAAGGTTGGGAACTTGAAAAGTCCTCTAATGCTTTAAATTAATGAAAAAAGCATAGTCCCCTCATCGGTAATGGAAATGAATTAGGATATTTTAATAAATAAACACTCCTATTTAATTGTTAAAAAGGGTTGGAACAGGGACCCCCCCCCCCCGCGGCTTGGGCGGCTTTCGACTTTGGCCTTTTGCAAATGATCGCTCGAGAAGATAATTTTTTGGACAAATTTATTTTAATTAGTTATTTAATTATTTTTGGTTTATTAAATGTGGCCAAAAATTATTTCAATTTTTAGTTTTGATAACAAAAGTTTAACCCCCGACCCGACTCGGATCCGCTCGATGACCCATTTTATCCGTTATATTTAAAAATTCCCGCCCTGTCGAAAGGTTGCAACTTTGAGGAACGTCCATACCCATTGAAAGTTGCAATACTTTCATTAATGGTAGTGTCATTCTGAAAGGGTTTGCAACCTTCAGAATATTCTTCTGCTTAAATACTATTCAGTCTTCAGAATATTTAAAAAAATGAATTTTCTGATCCTTCTTCTTCTTAAACAAATTTTCTTCGGTGTACTTCCTTCTGTGGATTTGATTTCGCTGACAGGTAGAGTTTTTTGGTATCTATACTCTACAAATTAAGATCATTTTACCCTGAAGAGTTATATTCCAATCACCTTCAAATACTAGGGCGAGTAATTTCCTTAAGGGACACTGTGAATTCAGTGGACTTGATTTCTTCCTAAATTATCAAAAAGATAGTCTCGATTCCTGGTAAGTTTTTAACATATTCAATTACTTTTTTTAACAAATAAATTTTTATGTTCTCTTATTTTACTGGTTCTAAAATCTGCAGTTACTTCGTGTTTCTGAATGATTATAATTACAGACAGTAATTTTCTGATTTTCATAACACAAGATTGACACAATCTAAGGAAATATATAAATCTGTGTTTTCTGGTGTGCCAAAAATCTTTGTGATTTGATACTCCTTTAAGTCTCTGCATTATAATTTTATTGCTTACTTATATTGTAATAAATTTTGTTTTATCAGAGAATGGAAAACACGGTGTTACAGTGGCTGTTGCTGCCCAAACCCGAACCTTGTATCAGCAAGTCAGAGAAACCCGGTTAAATTCACAGGTGTGAATTTCAAGGATGGCAGCAACGAGTATTTTTCCTCTGGCTCACTCTTGGTCCTGCAGAAATTTTAGCAAGTGAAGTACTCCATTACCTTCTGATGATATGCAACAAGGAAAATTTATGATTGTTGAAGCATGTAAACAGTCAGCACTTCCTATGTAAGATTTACATCTTGAGTGGCTTTAGAGGATGACTTATATTAATGTTTAAAGTGGCAATAACAACGTCAAAAAGCGTTGTGAATGCACTTGAGAAGAAATAATAAGACCGAAGATGAATGCTTTGAACAGTTTGTGGTCGCAAAGTTTTTTAGACTTAAAATGGTAGATAGTAAAACTTTGGATCACCAGTTCAGAATCTTCACGTATTCTCCATATCTGATTGCTGAAGATTTGTAGTACATGAAACTTTTTCAATGGCTGCAATGATTGCGAAGTTTTCCTCCTTCGTGAATGATTTCATTCAAGAATTATCTAAAGTCACAGCGTCAAGAAGACTTGAAGCTCTTGATCGTCTCAAGATTGAAGAAGATAACAGCAAGTCCGAAAAGAAGGCGCGGAGAGTTCAATAATCATGGAGTTTCATATTGGTTGACGAGAAGCTCCTACAAAGCAAAAAGAGAAGAGTCTAACGGGCAGAAGTCAGAACAGGACAAGAAGAAATTCAAAGGTAACTTTTATATTGTGTCAAAGGCTGGGTCATAGATTTCTTGATGTCATACATACTCGAAGAAAGGACAAAAACACAGTCAAAGGCAAAAGTCAAGCAAACTGCGTGGAAATAATTGAAGTGCAGATGACTTGTGTGCAATGATATCAGAGTGTAACTTTTGGAAATCCCAAGAGTGGTTTTCACTCATGTTCCTCTAGACATCTTTGCTCTGCAAAGAAGCCTTTGCAACGTACACTTCTGCTGAGTACGTGAAGATAATTTCATGGGAACACAACAACAGCAAGATTGCAGAACGTGGAAAAGTAATGTTGAAAATGACATCCGGGCAAAGTGTTGAGTTTAAACAATGTCTGTTCTGCATGTCCCTACTATTAGGAAGAATTTAGTTTCTTCTTCTGCTTGCACTACTCGTTAAGACGGGTTTAATAGGTCCTAGTTAGTGATAAAGTTGTAAATAAGTAAGAATGAAATGTCATAGGAAAGGCTACCTCAATGAGGGTCCTTTCAACTCATGTAATGGTTCTTGACAGTATTAATAAAATTTTCTGCTTCTGTTTACTTATTGGAGTTAAGTTTATACATGGCATGTCCGTTTGGGCTGGTAAATTACAGCCTTGCGAAAATTGGTTAATCTTATAAGTATTGTCCGATTTCAATGCGATAAAAAAATCGAATGTGAAATTTGTGTGGAAAGTAGTTTGTTAAACATCCTTACAAGTCCGTTGAAAGAATTTTTAAAACTTTAGACTTAATTTAATGCACATAGATATATGCGATTATGAAGTCAACAAGCCATCTCGTGGTGGGAAAAGTCTTTATACTTTTATTGTGACTGCACTCGCTTTTGTTATGTCTATTGCTTATAGTAAGTGATGAAGCAATTGATGCCTTGAAACAATACAAAATGAAGTGAAAAACCATGGATTCTAAAGATAAAAATGATTCGGAGTATATGGGTGGAGAATATATCCTCCTTTTGCAGAGATATGTGTGGAATTGGTATATTTTCAGCAAACTACTGCACCTTATACACCACAGTCCAATGTTTGACATGAACGAAGAACAAACATTAAAGGAAATGATGAATGTCTTAATGATCAATTCTAGTTCACCGCGAAATCTTTTGGGAAGCCATCTACAGCTATAATACTCATAGAGTACCCCATTGAAAACACAATCAATTCCATATGAGTTGTGAAGAAACCCACTTGATATTTCAAAGTGGGGGGGTGTTTGCCACGGTAGAGGTTCCTTTACCTAAGAGGGACAAATGGACCCAAAACAATAGATTATGTCTTTATTGGGTATGCTATGAATAGTAAGCCTGTGATTTTTGGTTCACAATCTGATAATCCTGCATTCATGTTAATACATATTGAATCATCAAGATAATGCAGGTTTTTTTGAAAATATTATCCGTAAAAACTGAAGTGGTCCAAGTGAAAGACCTAAACGACCCGAGAAGAATCAATGGAAATTTCTAACTAGTGAGGAACCTAGGCGAGTACTCGACAACGAAAATCTGGTCTTCGGACCAGATTTTGTAGCACTATTGCTGAAAAAATAGCTTCAAACATTACGCAGCTACTGGTCTTCTTCAGAGTCAACTTAGTGAAAAGAAGCAGTCAATAGTGAGATTGACATTTTAAGCAATCAAACTTGGAATTGACTGATCTTCCTCCAAGAAAGAAACTTTTAGGACAAACTGGGAATCTTTAAAAGGAAATGAAACCTGATGGACTATTGACAAATATAAGGCTAGACTGGTAGTCAAAAGTGTACAGAAAAAGGAAGGTCTGGACTACTTTGACACATACTCTCCAATAACAAGGATAACATCATTAATGATGTTAATAGCACGAGCAACATGCATGATCTTAAAATCACCAAATGGATGTAAAGAACCGCTTCTTTACATGGAGAGTTAGTAGGAATAAAATTTACTGGAACAACCTGATGGTTTATAGTTCTGGTAAAGAAAAGAAAGGTGCAGACTTGTGAATTCACTTTAATGGCCTCACAGCAAGCACCAAACTGACATGCTAAATTGATCAATCCTGTTGGCAATGGACAAGATTAACGAATGTGATAAATGTGTTCCATTAAAAACGTTATGAATCGACATTCATTGTTGTTTGTATTTGATGCATGGGGTATAATAGTAAAGAAATTGACGATATAAATGCTACTAAACCGCAATGTTTCCAGCAAGTTCGATTGAAAGAACTTAGGAATTGCTGATTTGATCTTATGGGTCAGTATTATCAAAGACTCCCCAGGGAATAGCAATTATCTCAATCTCATTTATATTGAAAAAGTAATTGGATAAGTTCAATTATTTGAATTTCAATGTAGTCAAAAAACTCCATTGATTAAGTTGTACTTTAAAAAAAGGAAAAAAAACAAATGAAGGTCAAATAACTCTCACTTGAAATAGCCAGAGTGTTGGGAAGTTTGATGTATAGTATAATTGTCACGCGACAGATATAACATGTGCTATTAGTAACTGAGTCAGTACACTAGTACCTAATCAAACTCACTGGATGGGCTAATGAAACGTGTGTTGGGTTCTCTAAAATGGACACAACTTAGTTTTGCATTATTAATAAAATATCCTGCTGTGATTGAAGGATATAGTTGATCAAATTGGATCACCGGATCAAATATTTAAAATCCACGATGGTTATGTATTTCATACTTGGTGAGGACTGTCTCTGGAATCTTCCAAACATACATGTTATTGCTCGCTCCACAATGGAGACTGAATCCATTTGGCTTTTGGATACGGCTGGGGAAAAGAAAGTGAATGGCTCCGGAATTTGCCTAGAGATAGTTCATATCTGGCCCAAACGCTGTTGGACCAAGTTGGGCTTACATTGCATGTCCAAGCAGCAATAGGTAGGGCAGGACGTTATGTACAACGGAAGTCTCGTCATATGAACAACGTAGACATAACACCATAAGCCAACTGCTCCTAGTGGGAATTATCACATTGACTATGTAAGTCAAGCGATAATGTTCCGATTCCACTAACGATAGGCCTAGTGAGAGAGGCATTGAAGATCATCTAGGGAATGTGTTTACGAACGGCTTAAGGACAAGTCACAGACGGTAACTCCTATCTAGCAGACTGGAGATCTTCAATAGCTAATTCAAGAGAACACAACGTTTGGCTGACGGTTCGACATTGTCAATTAACTCAATCCATTCTCATTATGAAGGACCAAATGTTGAGGAAAAGGTTAGACTTTTAAGGCCTTGTTATGGGTAATAAATCTTAAAGTTTTAATGATTTGCTAAATTTTATACATTTGACCAAATAGTGTATCTACGAGATGACACGGTTAGAATCACCTATGTGAGTGTGAAGTGGAAGCCTCTTCAATAGAAATTTTTATGTCAAAAGCCTATCTCTATCCACCATGAACCAGGAGGTGTTCATTGCTGAAACGAACACAATCGTAGAATCATAACAGTAAAGGGTTAATTGTGTGTCATATGGTTGTCCCTAGGTATACACAAGTTCGACGGTTAAGATATCACATCTAACCGTTTGACGAGTATATCGACATATGTTCACTACTGAAAGTCCAAGGGGAAAACCTACTTATCCATATGCAATTAATCCTTGCGTGTAAAGTACCAATTGTTCCGTGCATTCTATGTTATAACTATTCCCCATCAATGTGGGGGGTATTGTGGGTAGGTAGCGAAGAATTGCTGGAAATAGAAGGAAGGAGGGAATTTGAAAAAATAAACTTGAAAGGTTGGGAAACCTTGAAGTCCTCTAATGCTGTTAATGAAAAGGCAATAGTCCCTCATCGGTCAATGAAAATGAAAATAGGAGAGTTTAAATAAATAACACTCTTTATTGTTAAAAGGGGTTGGAAAGAGGGGACGCCAACCCTCAGCGCCGTCGTCGTCGTCGCTCGTTCGCTTCGGTTTCGACTACGTGCTACGGCTTCGGCAAATGATCGATTCGAGAGATAATTTTTTTGGACAAATTTATTTTAATTATTTATTTACTTAAAAAATGGCCAAAAAATTATTTCAATTAATTTGTTTATAAAGAATTAACTCGAAATTTTTAACTTTTAGTTAACCCACCCGACCGGGATCCGCCGCGTGACCCGTTTTTAATTCCATTATATTACAAAATTCCCGCCACTGTTCTGAATGTTGCAACTTGAGAACAGTCAATACCATTGAAAGTTTGCAAACCTTTTCATTAATGGTCGTTCATTCTGAAAGGGTTGCAAACCTTTCAGCATATATTCTTCTGCATATAAATACCATTCAGTCTTCAGAATATTAAAAAAATGAATTTTCTGATCTTCTTCTTCTTAAACAAATATTTCTTCGTTTACTTTCTTTCTGTGATGATTCGCTGACAGTAGAGTTTTTGTATCTATAACTCTACTAATTAAGATCATTTTTACCCTGGGAGGTTTATTCCAAATCAAAACCTCAGATACTATAGAGGGAGTCTTTCCTTAAGGGACACTGGTGAAGTCAGTGGACTTTATTTTCTTCCTAAATGTCAAAAAAGAGTATTCATATTCCTGGTAAGTTTTTACAATCAATTACTTTTGTACAAATAAATTTCTGTTCATCTTATTTACTGGTTCCTACAAATCTCAGTTTACTTCGTGTTTCTGAATGATTTATTACAACCAGTAATTTCTGATTTTTCAGAACACAGATTGACAACAAAAACACATAAATATAATAGAATAATGTGTTTATAAATCCATTATAGATTATTATGTGGATATCTCTTATTAATTGATTCATTATGGGTGCTTCAAGGGGATAAGATTTCAGATAATTAATTCTCTATTAATTTAGAACACTTTTTGGAGTGATATCTCAACAAGTATACATAAGATCACTCACCATTTGGAAGACACACTTGAATAAGAAAAGTTTTTTCCTCTACTTATATTTCTTGTCTCTTCTATTATTATAATATTCAGACTTTCTTATACGTCATCAGCACGAAGTTGCTACTTTGCAAAAGGATTATATAAATATTTTTTATTTATTCACATATTCTCTCATATTTCATTATGAATTTATCCAAACTTGAGTTTGTGGCATTAAATATTTCTGGAAAGAATATCTTTCATAGGTTCTAAAAACCCGTGCGAGATTTACTTACGTGCTAAAGGTCTGATGCACCATTACTCAGAGAAATGAAGCAATCGACCAAGATAAGACGAAGGCTAATGATTTTTTTCTTCATCATCATCGTGATGAGGACCTGAAGATTGAATATCTTAAGTAAGACCCTTGAATTGTGGACTGATTTAAAGAGGAATATGACCACCTAAGGCAACAATGTTTCAAGAGCTCGTTATGATGATGCTCTACGGTTGTGCAAGATTTAAGAATGTAACTGAATACAACTACGTTGTATTCGAAGATACCTCTGAAGTGAAATATGTGGAGAGAATTATAAAAGATGAGGACAATGTTGGAAAAAGACACTTACTACTTTCCATCCTTCAATGTATAATTGCAGCCGCAATATCAAAAAAAGGGTTTTCCATAAATATCTTAACGGATCTCCTGTCTCCCGTGGCTGATCACATAATGCTGCTTTTTATGAAAATCATGAAGCTTCGTCCCACTGGAACTGGCTTCCACTACCGGAAGCCAATGTGTTGGAAGCACGTTATCAATCTGAAGTAAAAAATAGATGATCATGCGGGCTATAATAATCATGGGGCACATGACAAGAAAAAAGAGGTGATACACCAATCGTTAAGGTTGTGGTCATAATAAAAGTGCGACAACATGAGTTTCTCAAAATAACCCCTCAAAAAGTAATTGTCATCGTGTGACGTGAAAACCATTAGAAGAATGAATTCGCACACATGAGCATTTTGTTAAGAAGTCTCTACAAACCTTCCTTTTTAAAAAAAGGAAATAAACGTGTGCTTCCTCTTCAGTGCTCGAGCTGAGTCCATGTGACTCTTAACGATGATGATAAGCCGAGAAC
>JAKWJA010000383.1:0-17390 GCA_027704765.1 Solanum habrochaites | reverse complement strand
TTTTGTTTAACCCTTACCAATTAAAACACAACTTAGAAAAAAAATTAAATAAATTATGGTAGAAAATTTTTAGAAAAATTATTAAAAAGGGACATGGCTTTTGCAACACACATTCGTTGTGATTTCCTCAAACATAAGTCCCATTTTCTCATCAAAAACATGTCTCCTGATAGTCTGCTCCAAATTAACACAATCCCTTCCCTCTGTTATTATATAAATTAAAAAAATAAACTGAAAAAAATTATTCAAAAAACAAAAAAAATTATCTTTCGGGCCTATAAAAGTATTTTTTATAGTGATTATTTCAAAAAAGATTGTATCAATTGAACATCCCAAAAAAAGTTTTCAAACTAAGATCCAAATCATTCTTATAAAAAAACCTGCAACTATTGGTACTGTTAAAATTAAATCATTTGTGTAACCCAACTTGAACTTCAGAAAGGCTCATCTAAAGAGGGTTAACATGCAAGTCCACGAACTCAACATGGACCATGGGGACCCTTAACGGAAAACCCGATTACTATCCGTTTTTTAGGGGGAGGAGCCCCAACCGGTTTTTCCCACGTACCGCCAGGATTTGAGGTCACTTGATAGGATCCAAGCGGACTTTTGTGGACTTGTATAGTTGGTTTTAGGGGTTCCTTACAAGTGGACCGTCAACTTTAGATACTTGTCAACTCTTTGAATTTGAGAATGATTTTGGATACAAATTAAGGTCATTAAAATCTCCTAACTCAAAGTTGAGTTGAAAACTTTCTTACTGATAGAGTTACAATATGAGATTTTACTTCCGTCAACTTCAAATGACCATATCTCTCAGAACATAGGAAATTAGGTAGCTCACGACCTAACAAATTAAAGTTCTATGAATCATCTTTCCAACGTCACCAAGTTTTCTCCATTTTCAGTTCGGAGTACAAAAGTTATTCTTGTCAGGCAGTCGAAGTTTCATGGATGGCCATACGGCCAGTGAATTGTTTCACGGACCATGGATCCCTAAACAGTCTGGGAAACCTTCCTTTTAAGGGACTTCAACAGTTTTTAAGTTGGGGTCATTTTTGTATTCTCCTATGTATTTTTAACCCTTGTTCTAAGTTTCAACTGCTAGAAATATATATGTTCAACATAAGCATATCACAGAATCTTTATTACTTACATGAATAATAGATAACCAATACCGTTTATGCTAAAATACATAAACATAATGAAATTTAATTCAAGAATTACCTCTTGAAGCGTGAGCGGATACCTTCAAGCAAATCCCAAGCTGGACAGACTTCCAAATGAATCTACAAGATAGATATTGGTCTTCTTAGTGATCTCAAGCACATATGAACCTTTCATATCTTGGAGGGGGCAAAAGTATGAATAGAAAAACTATCATCATTTCTAGGTTAGAAGAATTCCCTTATATATAGGATTTCTTCCTAATCCAAAAAGGACTACAAAAAACCCTAGTTTTTCTAGAAGATTGGAAAAAACCAATTTTATTATTTCCTGTTTTGCATAGGAAATAGGATTTCTGAGTTATCGCTTACATATGGGCACTATAGGGAACACAAAAAATTATTTTACCGACAGGCTGCCTATTATGCCAAAAAATAATCCAATTCATTTGAATTACTCTTATCATAATTAAATTACAAATCATTCCATAGAAATTCGTTAAAATTTGACACGCTTCTATTTCGTAATTCCAATTAAACACTTGGTACTTCTCCATGTTAAGAGTTTGATATTAATCAAATAAATTTTAAAAATTAACTGACGAATTTAATTAAACTTAGATATTAATTTCTTTTAGCAGCAACTACTTTAACTTATTTCATGTGTTGGATTCAAAAGCACTTGCCAAGATTGACACGCTGAAAAAACTTATAAGTTTCTCAAAAAAGGCATATCAATTCAATCTAATATAATGAGTCATTGAATTCCATTCAAAACTAACTTATTATTTCACCAATATATATTCTTATCATCCAAAAACTTACCCAGGATATTGATTTATCTCAGATCTCCACCTGTGAATAAATCAAAACGATCAATTTTTTTAATGTAGACCAGATCATTAATAGTTATATTCAGTTAAAGGAATATGAGTAAAATTTAATAGTTAGAAAATGTGTTTTGTCAGTGAATCTAAAGAAAAATATCTACTCGGTCTAGTGCAATACATACAAATTGTACTAAGCAACAAAGAAGTTGGAAAACTATTACCGTTCCATAATCAAGATATAAAAATTATATATATCTGTGCTAACAATCGTACCCGTGGCATGTCCAATTTTCCATATAGATTGTGGTGAAACAAAAAAAAAATTTTTTCTTAAACTTTATAAGAACCAATATTAATCCGGGGTGTATAAATAAAATTCTACACCACTAAATCATCTTACTATATAAGTAATTAGGACACCATTAAAGGAATATATGATCTTTGAAAAATTGAGGGCAAATATTATTCGTAAAAATTATTTGTTACCCACATGGGTGAATAGATATATCCCAACAATTCTCCCCAAATACTTTTAAAACGGAAAAGGGGCCTAAAAACCTCAAAGTATTGAAAATAGTTACAAAATTGCCCTCCATTGCACATATTGGCTCCAAAATACCTTCTCACCCACCTATTGGGTCAAAAATACCCATTGTCATCCACCTTGTGGTTCCAAAAAATGACCACTTATTTAACGGTTTATATTTAAAATATATAAATTATTTTTTTAAATACGTGGGCGCTTCAACATTGTTAGAATTAACTTTTATATAATTTTATAAATAATCCACTAACCCACCCATACTAATTTTAAAACCCCTAAATAATAAAATCCCGTTCATATTATTAATACAAACAACAAGTACTACTGCCAATTGAGTGTTTTTAAAAAATTTGAAGTCGAAAAAAAAATTATAGAAGTTAAATTATCATACATTCAAGGTCTAAATAAAAATTACCGGATAACAAACTTTAAAAAGGTCTGATTATGTTCATTTCTAATTTTCTTTAAATCTCAATTATGTGATGTCTTCATAGATAACTTTTTTTAAAATAATATATTAAACGTTTATAAACAAATATAAAATATTATTAAAATTATATTTAAAAAAAAAAATTGCATGAATAATGTAATGGTTGACTTCTTTACCTTTAAATCATAAATTTCTAATCAATCTTGAAAGAAAAAGGTCCTCCTAAAACAAGTGCTCAACTAATTTTAATTGGGCTTCGATTCGGACTCGAACTCGAATAATTTGGATGTCATTTTCAGGGGAATCAAATTTCATCGTGTTTTAGTAGTGTTTATGACGATTTTTGATATTATAATGGAATTATAATTAGGTGAGGGTTTAATAAAGTAAAAAAAAAACAAAATTAGTGGGTAGTGAGTTGGGTGATTAAATATATAATAATTAAATTAAACAATATGAACACCAAGTATTTAAAAAAATATTGTAAAGAGTTAATTTTAAAAACAATTAAAAAAAGTGGTCAATTTTTGAACCCAAAGGTGGATGACGAGGATATTTTGGAGCCAATAGGTGGCTATGATGAAAAGGGCATTTTGGAGCCAAAGGTGGGGATGAAGGGTAATTTTGAGCATTTCCAATTACTTCAAGGGTATTTCGGCCCATTTTCGTCCTTTTAAACCATCGCTATTGTTATAATGCACTATATCTAAAAGGCAGGGTAATTAATATATACCCTTGGGACAATCTCCACTTAAGATATATAATCTGAAATTCTTAGAATAATATTGTATAAACAGATGAACTAAATTAGTATATACCCTACAACAATCTCCAAACTTAGAACTTCGTAAATATGCATTACAAACTTCCACAAGCGTACATTTATTCTGATCGGAAAAAAAATTACCAAGCTATTTTCTCATTTTGCAATTTTTTCTAGAACTTGTCTCCCACTACTTAAATTGCAATGAACGGTTAATTCCACATAACCATTAGATTGGTCGTGAGCGTCTGAATTTACAATTGATTTTATTTGGTTATTCTTTGATAAATTCCCGTAAAAAACCTATTTTAGTTTAGGAACATGGTTTACTAAATTTCCTTTCTAGAAAAGCAGACCGTTGTTGTTAACCAATTGACCTAGTTTTTTTAGGCCACTAATAAAACCTTTTCTCATTCTTTAGGATATCCATAAACCACACACATTCCAATCTTATTCCAACATTTTATTCTCCGACTTCAGCACATGTGCTGGACCAATCCGATATCTGAAAAATGTCCCACAGATTAGGGATTTCACGTTCAAATCAACTAATTCTAGTTGCTCAAACATGTACAATATGAAAAGGAAATTGAATTCAGAAAGAATGTGATATGTAGTTATTTAGGAACTATTCCAAAAGAAACAAAAAAAACTAATATAAGTAAATTAATTAATCTTATCATCTTCAACGTCGTATAATTCTTTTCTCTTTTACACCAGTCTATTGTAGAGTTGTTCTAGTGTAGGAGCCAATTGATATACAAATTATTATATAAAGATAAGTGACAATTATTAGAAATTATAAAAACATACAAAAAATATATTTCATATAAGGAGTAACTTCGTGAAAACTCAGAAAAAAACTCAAAATTCACCTCTTGTCCATGGCTACACAAATCAACAAGGATAATGATAAAAATATCACTACCTTATTTTTTTCCTGTTAAGAGGAAAGGTCTCTTAGTCATTTTTCCTTCTAATAAAACATTACATGTGTAGTTTTTCCTGGGACTTTCAATGGAAAAGTATATCCATACATTAAACAAACCTAAAAATTCTATTAAGAATAAATGACTTAGCGCTAAGGCACATGTAAGTTTTAAATTCAATTTAAAAAATATGGTTTCCTTTATGAGACAAAGACTTAAATTAAGAAGTTCAATTCATGAGAGATAATTTATAATAAAGGAATCATGCATCAATATACACATGAATAAAAATATTTATCACAACTCAATGATAAGAGAAGTTACCAAATAAATATATTAAATACTCAGCATTATCTAATTAGGAAACTGAAATAAATTCTTATAACAAAGGTTTTACATGTACAAATGCATTCTTTGAAATTAATAGATATTTCTCTTACCAAAAGAAAATCTTAAGTAGTTACTAAGTGCACGTAAAAGTCTATTGGAGGATATGAACACAATACTTTAAATAGATCTAATATTCGAAATAATCAACATAATAAAACATTCCAGGGCTCATTTATACATATATATCATGCATTCGGAATAGCCAATCGTTGGGATTGGAGAACTAACTCAGCAAATACACAGTGTACCAATGACCCGATTAATCACTCCATAAACTATACGACCTAAACTCAGTTGAAGAGTTACGTTAGTTTAAGAGTCAAGTAAAAATCCACTAGTTACATTGATCAAATCTTATATTACTCAGTTTAGGAAAAGAGTTAATATGATTATCAAAACCTAGACAATTTAATACATAGGGTTGATTAAATTATCATCCTGAGGAGGAAGAATCTAAGTCAGCACATAAAAACTAAACTTCACACTCGTTATCAATATGACCAAAAAATCATATAATGATCCAAAAAAAATTTAATTTTTATAGGGTCGTTCTTATGAATTACCCACCAAAATTATCAGTCATCGGAGTTTTTCATTTTTTGAATTTCCAAGTGATCAATTGGTTTGGAAAAACGTTGTTTTGGCCATAATAGAATATTAAGATTTTTCCGCTAAGTAGTCCTTTCATATATCATCATTTTTGTAAAAATAGATTCGAATAAAGAATAAAGAACGAAAATGTCTTTAAATCCAAAAACAAAACAGTTTAGTTATACATTGAATATTAAAATTCAAAACACGCCTTAGATATAAATGCATCTTGAAACAAACCAATTTTGATGAAAAAATGGGACTACTCATGCCAAACATAATATATGGTGTCAGATCTTCACTTCAACAAATTTTAAAACAAAAAGCTTAAACTCAGATTGGGAGAGTATTATGTATTTTAAGTCGGATATCATTTTTTTTTTTTTTTGTGTTCCTAGATCCATTGATTTCCATCAAATATTACTCAGTTTTTTAGGAGAGTCAATAAAGATAATCAAAACTAGAGGATTAAACTTTAATGGAATGTATTTAATTTATCCAATAGGGAGGAAGGTCTAAGACAACACATATGAAACAATAAACTTCACTACAACATTTAGTCATGAATACCATAGAAATAATCCTATCACACCATATCTTAGTCAAGGATTTTCATTAAAATAATTTTTTAAAATACAAAAGGAAAACTATCTAAAAGACCTTTCAAATTAAAGTCACTTCATAACAATGAATATTCAATTTGATTCATTTTTATGAACCTACCGATTCAAAACAAATCGGAATTGAACAAATAATAAATTTATCTTCAAAAATATATGATCAAATTTAGATTCAACGGATTTTGAGGAAAAATGACATCTATTCATTATATCAGTTATGTTAACTCATAACGTCTAATCATGTACCAGCCAAACAGTATAAACTAAATACAAATCATTATAAAGGATGTCATTCATTTTTACTAAATCACATTTTCTTTCCAAAGAAAAAACTTTAAAATAATTTTAACGACCTCAAAAAAAATATAACCATATAGTAATGAGGGGGTACTTCTGACTAAAGCCGTTGTTATCAATGAACTTATCAAATTTAAGGTCAATGGAGTCTATAAAAAATTTAAATTCCAAAGTCTGACCCAAATGAAATCAAGTGATTAAAACATCTTTTTAGGAAATTAAAAACAACATGACCTACATTTTCTTATCTTATCATTTTTCTTAAACAATTATGTATAATAATATTCCAAAATTTAACGTAAACACAATTGATATAACAGGAATGATACTTATCATTTTTCAAATCAAGTTTATCCGATTAGTTACCTTTAACCTATCTATGATGATTTCATGACCCACCTAAACTATGACAACTTTAAAAAAATAAATTGTTTTTGAGGGCATTAGTTTAAGATTAAAAAATAACTTGCTTTCATTATTTTCATTCTTTTTTGTTCTTTTTCTTTTAATTCATGAGAACGGCATTATTGTGTGCTTTTCTTGGGACAAGGGCATACAAAAACCTTCTTTATGCAACTTGTTCTGCATTAATCACTTGAGAATTCAACATTATTATATTTCTTCCCTTTAAAGACCTGTGAAATTCTTTCATTACTTCTTACATGAATTAATAGGAACATACTAGCAATCTTAAAAGGTAAAATCTCATTCAAGTAAATAAAATATTTACCTCTAGTATCATTAGGAAATTAATTTATATGCCCACAACTTAATTAATATTCTAAAACTCATAAATAGCTAACACTAAATGAAATCCTAATATTAATCATTAACGAAAAAAGGGACTAAAATACCCCTCCAAAGTATAAAAAAAATGGTACCAAAATTGTGGGCCCTCCCATTCACCTATTGGCCCAAAAATATCTTCTCACCCATATTGGGTCCCAAAAAACCCTTTGGTCCACCTTTTGGTTTCAAAATTGACCATTATTTAACGGTTTATATTTTAACTAATAAATTATTTTTTAAATACGTGGCGCTCAATATTGTATATTAAACTTATTACTAAATTTTATAAATCAAATTCCACTACCCACCCATTACTAAATTAAACTCCCTCTAAATTAAATGAAATCCGTCACCATTATTAAACAACAACAGATTAGCTATGCCAATTGAGTGTTTTTAAAAATTTGAGGCGGAGGAAAAAATTATATAGAAGTAAATATCATTACATTCAGAGTGTCTACAATAAAAAATTACCCCGTAACTAAAAGTCTGATATGTTATTTTAATTATTCTTAAAATTCTCAATTATGTGATGGTACTCAAGCTAACTTTTTTTTAAAAATCATATATTACAACGTTTTATAACAAATCATAAATACTTATTAAATTATATTTTAAAAAAAGTGCATTAAAATTAATCGGAATGTTTACTCGTTAACCTTTAATCATAAAATTTCTAATTCATCTTGGAAAGAAGAAAGTGGTCCTCCAAACAAAGTGGGCTAACCTACATTTAATTGGGGCTTTTTATTCGACTCGAAAAAATTTTGAATTGTCATTTTTTCAGGAATCTATAATTTCATCGTGTTTTAAGTAGTTGTTTATGGACGATTTTGCGATTATAATTGAATTATTAATTAGGGGGTTTAATAAGTAAATTAGTGGGTTAGTGGAGTTTGTTTATAAAATTATATTTAAATAAAATTAAATATAAAACCCATAGTTGAACGGTCAAAGTATTTAAAAAATATTTTTTAAAAAGTTTAATTTAAAACAATTAAAAAAAGTTGGTCAAATTGAACCAAAAGATGGATGGCAAGGGTTATTTGGAGCCAATAGTTTGGATGTGAATATTTGGGCCTATTGTGTGTTGGGCAGCCAATAGGTGGCAGGAAGGGTAAGTTGTGTATCATTGCCAATAGGCAAGGGGTTATGTGTTAGGCCGTTTCGGGAGAGAGAAAGGCGCAAATGAGGGAGGAGATGCGCACCAGAGAGAAAAAGATGGGAATAAGGCGAATAATTCCAAAAAAACAAAAAAAACCACTTTAATGTTACCAATTATAATTATTAGAATTCTTTAATATGTATAATATTTATTTTATTTTCATGTAAAAAAAGGGGGACTACAAACATTTAATGAAAACCTTTTCTATCAAAATCAACGAACCACATTTTACTTTTGTAGTCACGATTCAGATAAAGAAAAAAATGATCGGTGGAAGCTAAGTACAAAAAGTTTTTTACACAATATAGCACCCCAAATAATTATGCAGTGTCAAGAGCCCATCACTTAATTTAATTAAAGAAAATAAAAGAAAAAAGGATAAAAACCTGATTGAGTGTGAGTGCAAAGATATTCTTTAATTTTTCTGCAGTAGTTACCTCAATGAACAATTCAACATAACGTTGCCGCTAGCCCGACTCATTCACTGGAGGAAAAGAGAAAACTACGAAACAACAAGTTATTTTTGTATACAAAATAAGATTTGTATATAACCAAAAAATAGAAAAAGATTCCATTAATTTTAAATTAAAAACAAAAACCGGCCACCCAACATTGGTCAATTTTTTTTTTTTTTTATAGAATTCTCACCATACGCCCAAGGACCATTTTCCAAAAGGCTTAATGGTATGTACAGGCCAATTAAAATTTCTTTAATTTAGCAATTATTAAAAGAAAGGGATATTGCGCACTGAAATGGTTTTAAAATTCTATCAAATCTAGTGAATCACAGGAAGTTTCCCATTATTAACGAATGCAACCCACAAAAAACAAACCTGTTCAAGTATTCATCAGTTTTTGTTTTATGTGAAAAATATAATTACAACACGAGTAACATAATATTGCAACATAAAGATAATTTAGGTTATCTATAAAGATGTAAAAGGGTAAGTCTCTTTGATGCCAATTTGAAGAAAAAAACATATATGCCCAAAAGGGAAGTATTCACGGATCTGTATTACTTACATAATTAATAGAAACCAATACCCATTTATGCTAGAAACTAAATATGTGGAATGCCATAAAAACAAGTGACATTTTTCAAGAGTATATTTACTTCTCGAAGCGTGAGCCGATACCCTTAAAGCAAATCCAAAGGATAGACAGGACTTTCAAACGAATCTAAAAGGTAGTTATGGTCTCTATTAGTGATCCCAAGCACATCGAAACTCTATCAATTAATTTGGTGACAAGTATGAATAGAAAAACTAATCATTTATTTTCTAGGTAGAAGCTCTCTATATATTAAGAGATTTCTTCCTAATCCAAAAAGGACTAGAAAGAAACCTAGTTTTTTTAAGACGACAAGGGAAAAACCCATTTATTCTTCCTTTATTGCATGGAAAAGGATTCTTGAGTTCTAGGTAAATATGAGAAAACTATTTACGGACCACAAAATAGTTACCAAGGCTTCCATTATGCAAATAACTCCAATTAATTTGGAAATTACTCTAACCATAATAAATTTACAAGTCATGCCACGAGAAAATTCGAAATTGGAACTCATATTTCGTATTCCCCCATTAACACTATGTAATTTGCACAGTTAAGATTTTTCAGATACTAATCAATAAATTAAATTACTGACGAATTTAAACTTAGGAGATAATTTCCTTAGAGTACTTATGTAGCTTATTTATGGTCGAATTCTAAATCCACTTGCAAGATTTGACAGATTAAAAAAAGTTATTAGTTCTCAAAAAGGCCCTATAATCCAATTCTCTATGAATGAGACATGAATCCATCAACTAACCTTATGATTTCAAAACCAATATATATTATTATTATCCAAATTACCAGGCATATGACCCATCTCATAATTCACTTTTTAACAAATAAAACAAAAAATTAATTTATACAAATCAAATAGGTTATTATAATTAAGAATATAAGCGTTATATTTTAGAGACTATGTTTTTGGTCGTTCAATCTTAAAACCAACTATCTCTAATCGGTCCCGTTCCAACATAAACAATGTACTAGTACAAGAAAGTAGTTGGACTATTACCATTCCCATAATCAGATAAATACCATATAATCCTTGTGCTACAAATCACATAAATCGATGGACCATACCAGTCAATTTCCCATCATAGGATTAGAGTTCGTGAACAACAAAATATTAACTTAGTAAGAAACCGATGTTTTAAATTCCTATATGTATAAGCTAAAAACTATACACAACTAAATCATCTACTATAAAGGTAAACTAGAACCATAAGAATAGATGATCTATATTGAAATTGAAGCAAACTATTTATTCTCTAATAAAATATTATTTGTAAACACATGGCTAATAGTATTACCCAGAAAAGAAAAAAAAACCACAAAGTTTTCACCTATTAAGGGGACTTAGAACGTCTTAATCATTATTTTGTTCATTAACACTTCATGTTATTAAAGCAAGGAATAGAGGAGAAAGCTAGGGTTTTAAGAGTTCTTCCAAATTTCGTGATTTCAATTAAGAACTTTTGCTTGTCTATATTCATCATGACAACCACATTTAGTTGAGTGATGTTGATACACGGAATAGTACGTTTGATGAGTTATGAGTATTGAGTCGTTTCTCTAATATTTGTTGTATATTTTTGAGATCATTTTAAGCAACATTTTGTTTTAAACTAAAGTTTTTGAGAAATAGTTTTAACCAAGAATTGAGCAAGAGTATGAAGGAATTAAGTATTTCACAAATGTTTTCAATTTTACATGAAGAAAGAGAGCATTATTTTGAGAAAAGTAAAAGAGTTTTCAGAAAGATTGAGTATAGAGCAATTACCTCTTAAAGGGGATTTTTCAATAATTATCTCAACCCAAAGAAAGTATATTTACTTTGACGAAAGAGATACATTGTATCCTAAATGAACAATGAGTTCAGAGATATTTCAGAGCAGATACCTCTTTTAAGATGATAGTTTGAGCAATTATCTAAAACCAAAGAGAGAATAAGTTGTATACATGGTTTAGTCGTCTAATAGTAGCTCCCCTAGTCAGACTCTTAGTGCATTTGATCAGATTTTCAGTATATACTTCAATATTCAGTTCGGCATTTATTTTAATGATTAGTACTTGGTCATTACATTTAGTTTAGCTTTTCACTTATATTTAAGAATTTACATTCTTACTTAGTTTATGTCATTGCTCATTTATGCTTTGTTCAACTTATACATATTTGTACAACTTAATATATATATCCTGCATGCTCAGTACATTCCAAGTATTATCGCAAACTCTGCGCTACATCCTTTCATGATGTAGGTTCCAGTACTCAGCATCCCAGCAACTCAACTCAGTTAGATGTTTTTCAGACATAGTAGTAGAATTAACTTGAATTGTGAAGTTAAATCTTTCAGTTGTTATTGAAGTCTTCGTATGTTTTAGTAAATTATCTAGGAGGTTTTACGAGATAATAGAAAGGGGGGAGAGGTGGCTCGGTAATCGGGAGACGAAGTTTCCATGTTACGTCAAGGGGTAGCCTTGATCGTGAGATATAGTTACAATCAAATAATGTATCTGCACAACTTTCAGATAGGATGAGATATTGTTAAAACTTTTCTTACTAAAAAAATCGTATAGCTAGGAAAAAATAGGTGAATTATAATAGTGCATAGAAACGAATAGAGCAAAATAGATAAGGCATAAATCAGGCTCTTTTTTGGAATAAACATTTAAATGGTGAGGAGAACTTTAAATTCTGACATGGTATCCTTTAATAGTATAAGTAGCATAAACTAGAGCTTTAGGCCAAAATGATGCAAGGACTAGTTCTTCGAAAGTAAGCATCAAATGAGATTATTGAGGTGGTGATGTTTGTACTCAGCATGACCATTTATTGTTGGGGCGGTATAGGGTAAATAATTGGGAATAATTCTCTTAAAGGGAATATGGACTTAAAGTTAGTTCTATCCTAATTTACCCCCCCCCCCCCCGTAGATGGTAAATATAGAAAACCTGCCAAAAGTTTTCTATGTAAATCAGAGACGAAAGTCATTTTGTATATTTTTATGTACTAATGACAACAACTAGTTTTTGAGAATCATGTCACGACTCAAGATTGCCCCTAGTCGTGACATGGTGCTTCGAGCCACTTATAAACACCAGGATAACATCGGCGACTATCATGAAAAACTAAGGATAAGAAAGAAATATAATAGAAGATAATGAATGTCAAACTATAGGAGTCTAGACATATCATTGATGATATCTAAGTAAACATCGTGAATTGAACTGAACTTGTCTTAAAACCTCTACTAAGATGAGTTGCTAGGACAAACCCCTAGCTAACTCCAACTGTTTGAAATTGAAAGTATATGACTTAAAGTATATATATACGTGTTATGAATACACTGAGTAAGTAAGATAACACATGATAAGTGTAATAACTGAGCATGATGAATCTATAATACTTGCTAACGCAATAACCAAGTAAAATAACTGAATTGAAATACTGAAATACACGATCATGCAATAACTAAAAGACGAGTGGGGAGAGAGAATAACCAATTGAAATATAACGATGTGAGACTACATGGAGTTTAAGTATAATTTAAAGTTATCATATCCTCCTTTAGAAGGTGAGGAGACACGTGGTGGAGCAAGAGGTTTGGGCTTACTTTTCACTGTGTTCTTTTTGAACTTTGGAGAGGTCGAATACTCATTCAATGTTTTCCATATATCTTCACAAATCCATGATGGCCTTTTATCATTTTTTCGGGCATACCAAAGCAAATCACTCAACCTACGAGAATATTTTCTGGAAAAAAATATCGTATCTTATTCTCGTGTTCGAGAGAACATGTACACTTCATCTGCATATAATTGAATTTTTAGATTGAATGTTTCTATTTAAACAATATATACATCACAAATATATATGTCATGCCTCTACATCGATTAACTTGTTTGGGACCAAGGAATTATTAGAACAGTTAAGTAGATAATTGATTTGTTGGTTACCTTGAAGTCATCAAAAATTCTCTATCTAATGTTCAATGGAAATCTTTCCAAAACCTCCAGGGGATCGTGATAAACGAAACACATTGATTGGACCATAGCCTTCACACGCTAAATAGGAGGATAAAACCTGCGTTATATTTATAATTGTGATGATACCAGAAGCTACTGCAAACTTCAAAACCCCGGAATACGAGGATACACCTAAAAATTATAATAACGCCAGCAAACGTAGATTACTGTGCAATTCTCATTTTAAACAAGGCTCCACTTATTAAAAAAACTATTAAAAAGTACGTATACTTACCCCCAATCAATCAGGATTAATAATCAATAAGTGCGAGTTCATCATACTTTTCAACATTTGGGAGGCTTTGGTTATGTGCTTGTGGAGAAGCAGTCTGGGGGAGAGATGGGGGAGGAGGGTGGGGGTGTAGTATATAGTGTAACAGCCGACAGTAACCCAAGCACCCTGCACCATAAAGAACGAAAAAAGAAGTCGGATAGGACAGGAAACAAAAACAACGCAGCAAGAGGACTAGGAAAGGTAAAGATGCGACCGGCGGTGGCGGAAAAGAGGGTGCAAGACCCGGACAAGCCTCAACATATCCTACCCTCCCCTCATCCCCTTCTCCCGGCACTCCGCCAGACTTCATCAGGCCATATCACCGGGCGCCTTGTCAATTTTTCTCTCTCTTACTCGGTGGCACAAACCCCTAATAAAACAGAGGGACAGCGTGGTGCGGACCGGTGGATGTGAATGAGATCCAAAGGTCTATTGCAGCCGATATTCCGCAGACATTTCCGACGAGTCACTGAGACGACTTTCGAGCAACCCAGAACGAGAATTTTTGATGTAACGACATACTTCCCCGATCCCGACTAGATAGGATTATATATTTATATAAGATATATATATAAAATTGTGTTTGTGTTTTTTCATTATGATTATTTTTTTTATGGCCCAAATGACCCAATTTGTTTAAATGGACTGATTTAGATCAATTCTGATGGCCAAAATTGATGTTGAGCTGGTCCATAGAAATTGTCAAGGATTGAATCTCATTCATCATTTGCTATGTTGATTCCAAGGTCATTATATGACCCTAACAAAAAAACAAAAATTCAAAAAATTAAAAATCTTTGTGTTTAGATTTTATTTTCCTTTCCCTTGCTCCCATCCGCCGGCTGGTCACCGCTATCGCCGCGGAAGTAACCAACTGTTGTAAGGAAAAATCTAAAAAAATTATCTTCTATTCATTTTTACCCTCCTCTACACACAATCATAAACCTTTCACATACTATAAGCAAAACTCCGTAGATCTATGAAAAACAAAATATGAATCTTCATTTTTTTCCTTGGATTTATGAAGTTTCGATTATCTCCATCCCAAACCATATACATAAAATTGTAGAGTTCCTCAAGGGTTGTCATTTGATATAAATTTTAGGTCCAAAATCAGTCAAAAATTTTCGGCGACCTTCATTTACCCAAAAATTTATGTCATTCTTTCCCCACTCTCAACCTCTATCCCAATCAGTCCTTATCATTTTCATTTGATCATGTAAGTCATTTTGTTTTGATGTTGAATTTTGTATTATTTTGTTAATGTTCTTTAAGTTTCATGTTGGTGTTGTTGTTTCAAGAGGTTAGTAGAGGTCGGAGGAGAGGAGGAGGAGGAGGAGGCGTTAGGAGAGTAGGAGGTATCGCAGGATGAGTAGGATTACTTGATTTCGTGCCCCTTCTGGGAGGTTGGTTTTGAGTGGTATGTTTATTTTTCATAGGATGGGTTGTGTGATCTTAGAATAGTTTAGATGTTTATATTTTATTTTAGTGGGTTGATTTTATTTTGATTTTTGGGTCTTGATGAAATGGGTAAACATTTTGGGCCTGTTAAATTTTTGAGATGACGCATTAGTTATTATTTAATCAATGAATAAAAGAAATTGTTCATCTAATGACATTTGAGCCTTTTTTAAAACTTTCTGATGACCCATATGAATATTATTCAATTAATAAATAAAATAAATGGGTCATCTAAAAAGGAAAAAGAGTCATTTAATTAATTTGAAATTAAAAAAAAAAGGATATTTCTTTGGTCACCTTGGTTGGCACATTGAGAAAACAAAGAGTCCAATACATGCATTGACTCTTAAGTTTCAAGACATGTATCTTATTTTTGGGTTTAGACTCAACCCAATTTAAACCCCCTTCTTCTTTCATTTCAAAGGACAAAAAATATATCGAGAAAAAACAGAGAACAAAATTGAAAGAGAGAAAAACATAAGAACAATTTTTCTTCTTAAAAAAAAGATATTTCATCTTTGGTGGTCTTTGGAATTCAAATAAGTTTGCGTCTTCATTTTTTTTATCATGACTTTAGGTATTTCTTTTACATTTCACATGTAATCTTGAATTAATATTTATGTTCTTTTATTTTTTGATAAATTTGTTCGTATTAAATTGTTTTTTATTTAGTTAAGTTTATTATGATTCTTGTGTGATTATTTTTATCGTTATGTTATTTACTTTGTATTTTTTTTATTTAGTTTAGTCTGTATTGATTGTCATATGATTGTGTTTATTATTATATACTTATATATTACTAATTGGTGTTTAGTTTATATTTTACCTCATAATTAGTAAGTAGACTCATGTTTTGCTAAAATAGTAATAATAATAATCACAAAGTTTTTATCAGTTTCTGGTCATTTTTACAAGAAGGATAAATCTAGTCATTTTTGTAAATAAATGTAGATCTGGTCAGTTCGCAAAAAATATAAATCTGGTCGTTTTTGCAAAAAATAATAATAATTTTGGTCATTTTTGCAAAATATGAAAATCTGGTCATTTTTGTAAAAAATGTAAATTTGTTCATTTTTGCAAAAAAAAATGTAAATAAAATGTAAATATAGTCTTTTCATTTTATTAGAAGTAAATATATGAAATGACTATTAAAATAAAATATAAAGACGGTTAATTTGGCTTATTAATCAAACTATTAGATAAAATTGGTTATCTTTTCACTTTCAAAGAGAGTAATTTGATCATTTTGTATAAAATAGATATTTTGCTAAAATAGTTATTTCTGAATTTTTATCAATATATTTAAAAAAATTAACACTTTTTTCACATGTGAGGTACTACATGGAGTTTGATGTATAACTTAAATTTATCTTACTCCTCCTTATCAGAAGGCTGAGGAGAACGGGGTAGAACAGATGTTTGGGCTTCCTTTTTCACTGCGTTCTTTTTGAACTTAGGAGAGGTCCAATACTCATTCAATGTTTTTCATATATCTTCACGAATCCATGATGGCCTCTTATCATATTTTCGGTCATACCAAAACAAATCACTCAACCCACGAGAACATTTTCTAAAAAATTTTCTTGTATCTTACTCTCGTGCTTGAGAGACCATGTACACTTCATCTGCATATAATTGAATTTTTAGATTGAGTAAATGTCCATATAATAAGTGTTTATATTTAAACAACATATACATCACATATATGTCATGCATCTACATTGATTAACTTGTTTGAGACCAAGGAGTTATTAAATACTCCAAGTAGATAATTGATTTATTTTTACCTTGAAGTCATCAAACATTCTCTCTCTTTAATGTACAATGGAACATCTTTCCAGTACCTCCATTGCTCGTGATAAAAACGAACGCATTGATTGAAACATAGCATTAACAAACTAAAAAGAAGGATAAAACCTGTATTATATTTAAAATTGTGATGATACAGAAGCTATTGCAAAATCAAAACAAATGAATATAAGGATAAAACATCAAAAAAAAATATGCAACTAAATTAGTTTATAGTGCACTTCTCCTTTAACACAAGGTCCACTTATTAACA
>JAKWJA010000382.1:0-49284 GCA_027704765.1 Solanum habrochaites | reverse complement strand
ATGAACACCAAGCCGGAGGACCACTCAGAGAGCCATTCCAGGAATGGAAATGGGAGAGAATTGCAATGGACTTCGGGTTGGTCCTTTCCAAAGACATTGGGCACGTTCGACTCCATTTGGGGTGCATTTTTGACAGATTAACTAAAGTCGCCTCATTTCCATTCCGGTTAAGGTGACTTACAATGCAGAAAGTTAGCCAACTTAACCTCTCAGAAGTTTGTTTCGTTCATGGAGTTTCCACTATCCATCATATCAGATAGAGTACGCAGTTTACTTGCTAATTTATGGAAAAATTACATGCGGAATTGGTACAGTTGGGATCTAGTACTGCGTTCCATCCGCAGACCGACGTTCATCTGCGCGAACGATTCAGTGTTGGAGGATATCTTCGTGCATGTGTGATAGAATGCGGTGGGCCCAATTGGGATAGCTTCTTACCCTTAGCGAGTTTTCATCCCATATAAATCACTCCAAGCATCGTATGGCTCCTTTGAAGCATTGTAATGGAGGAGATGTAGGTCCCCCATTGGGTTGGTTTGATAGCATTCCGGGTGAGACCTTGGGGTACTGATCTTTTGAGGGATTCGATAACAAAAAGTGGAAATCTATCAGAGAAGCTTCAGCGTGCGTAGTTAGACAAAAAGCATATGCAATCGAAAGGTTCGAGACTAGAGTTCATGGAGGGTGAACAATCTGGTTTGAAATTTCGCAATGACAGGGGTGATGCGGTTTGGTAAAAGGCAAGCTAAGCCAAGGTCCATTTGGTCCCTTTGAAGTACTTAGAGAGTAGGGGAGGTGGCTTGCTGTTTAGCCTGCCCCAGGCTGTCCGGGTACATCCGGTATTCCCACGTGTCTATGTTGAAAAGATACCATGGGGAATGTAGATTACATTAATCCGTTGGGATTCAGTTTTGCTTGATGAGAATGTGTCTTATGAGGGAGGAGCCTGTTGCATTTTAGATAGAGAATTCGCAAGTGTGGAGGGTCAGGGAGAATTGCATCTATCAAAGTTTCAAATGGAATGAATCGACCGGTTGAAAAGCTACTTGGAAAGGAAGCAGATATAAGAAAGATCCCCACATCTGTTTACAGATCATCACTTCCGTTCACTCTTGGTTTTCTTCCTGATCGTATTCGAGGACAACGATGGTAATTGGTAAGCTATTGTACCGACCTGTTAGTCCGTTTTTAAGCCAACAGATTTTTATTCCTGGAAAAACTGCATAGGTGACGGAGGCCACGACGGACCAGTCACGGCATGACGGACCGTCGTGGAGGTCGTTGCAACAGCACTTAGAAAAATCTAAATTGGGGTACTGACTCGCCCTCTCTACCGTCACGACGAAATGGCAGGACGGTACCGTCACAAGCGTACGGACCGTCACAGACTCTTTGACTGGAAATTGAGTCTATAACGAGTTGCGACGGACAGTCAGGACGTACCGTCGCGCAGGACGGACCTCGCAGCACGACGGCCCTTCACTGGCTGCGTAATCCAGTCTGGTCGATTTCTTTACACTTTTAAGGGACGTTTTTGCTATTCCTGCTTTAATTATAAGTTAGAGGTTAGTTTAATAATGTCTACTTACTTGGGGTTAAAGGTAACCTGAAGTTAATTAAGTGGGTATTATTGACCATCTTTCCTTCTTATTATATATAATGGTAGGTAAAGAAGAGGGGTTTGAATACGAAAAATAGAAAAACACAGAGAGACGAAAAAAAGAAGAGAACGAGTAGAGGAGAGAGAAAACGAAGAAGATACTTGTTGATCGCATGCTCGGTCAGGTAGGTTTATGGTTTTTACACTATTCGTAGTAAACTCTAATACGAATGATATGTGTTGGTAGATTATTAAGTCTTCTATATCTTAATTGTGTGTATGCATGATTCTCTTAGATATATATATATGATTGTGAATAAATAACAGGATGAAGCTATTGAATCTTACATCTGCAGAAACCCTAATCTACTTTGTTAATGGATGATGCCCTTGTATAAAAGAAGGCTTAATGACGACAGTAGTGAATTTAGGCGATCGGGTGCACTTCCGGTACAGATAGGGAAGATGATGATCGGAGATTTCACGTCCGACACCAGGATGTATATGGATCGGTGCCACGTTCCGGTACCATGATAGAATATGAGGATCGGAGTGTCCCGTTCGCGACACCAGGATAGTATAATGGATCGGGGTGCCACGTTCGGTACAGGATAAGATATGAGTATCGGAGTTTCACTTCCGATCACCAGGATCTAATATGAGGATCGATTGTCACGTTTTCCGACACCAGGATCGTATTGGATCGGGTGCCACGTTCCGTTACAGGAATATAATGGGACGGAGTGTCACGTACCGCACGAGATAAAACGATATGATTCTTGAAGATCTAATATACTCAATCTAAGAACAGTTTCCCAATGAGTATGATGAGGAGTCGTGAGTCCTCATTGATTGGCTTGGTGTTTTTGTAACAAAGGATATGGTATCGTCAATGCTGTCATGCTAAGGATATTAGTTGATTTTTATGATGTTACTTGATAGCTACTATTTTCTATTTTGAGTTGGGCCGATGAGACCCCTCAGTACTTGTGGTTGTAATGACCCCCTACCTTTTTATATGTTCTTTTGTTTATTTGTTGCGTGCAGTCAAACGTCCGTCCCTTCACTCAACAAGTAGTTCAAGCCAGTCCTTTGTCACACGGTCTTTCAGGTGACTATGCTTCTAGCTTGGATCCTGATCCCCTTCCCATGTTCTGATGCCTGGAAGTTTTCGGCATAGACCTAGCTTTATTTGTTTTGCTCTTGAATACTCTATTTAGTAAGTTGATCATAGATGTTCTTGTTGGGTGATGACTTCCAGATTTTGGGGAATTAATAGCAGTTGAATTTTAACAGTTATTGAATTGTGTCTTATTTATGAGTTTTAAGCTCCGCATTACTTAATGTTGATATTAAATTGAATGATAAGGTTTAAGTGGTTGGTTCGCTCACTCGAGAGGGTAATGTGGGTGCCAGTCGCGGCTCGGTTTTGGGTCGTGACACATCTTGAACCCATCACGATCTCCATTTTAATAAATCCAAATATAAATAATACATACATCTCATAATAGTTAGTATCAAGATTAAAAAATATAAATACATTTAATAGTTTGAGAGAATATGTTTGTTATCTCAGTCTAAAAATAACTATCTCTACTCGGTCTCAGTTCAATACATAACAAAATGGACTAGCATAAGAAGTTGAACTATACCGTCCCATAATTAGAATAAATTACATATAATCTTGTGCGAAAATCGTACCCGCTGGCATGTTCAATTTTCATCCTAATTGTGAACAAAAAACTTTTCCTTATAAACTCGATTGATTTTAATCCTATGTGTATAAGTTAAAGCTCTACACTAAATCATTTACTATATAAATAAATAGACATCGTAAACGAATATATATTCTATTGATATTGAAGAAATATTTAATCCCCAATAAATATTATTTCTTAACATATGTATACATCCCAATACCACCTCCCTTAACATCATCAGAATTAATAAACCAATAGAGATTTGATTTTGTTGTTTTGATTTATTAATTAAAAGAAAACTAATTACCTCAAGTGATATTACCTAATTATTCACTCCTGGACCTCAACCTCTAACAAGATGGTATGCTGGTGGTGTTCCATCCAAGCAAACTATAATAAACACAACAATATGTTAATTAACAACTAATATATAGACATTAGACACACAACGACAAGAGAATTGTCAAACACAACACACACACAACACATACACACACACACACACACATATATATATATATATTAGGGTATATAAAAGTTTGCTCCCTCGTTTTTCAATAACGAATGATTTAGTTTAACTTGGCACGGAGTTCAAGAAAATTAAAAAAAAAAGTTTGATCATGTAGTCCTAATTAAAGTTATGTTAAATATACAAAATTGTCATTTAATCTTGTGATCTTAAACATGCCACGTGAAAAGTCGTTACCAAAAACAAGAAAGAGATAATTCTTTTATAAATAAACTAAAAAAAATAAGATCATTTTTTTTAAACGAAAGAGTTTTTGTATTTAGTAAAATGTTTCTTTTCTTTAACCTTGGTAGGTAGAAATTACATTCCTAAATCCAGCAAGCCACACAAAAATCAATTTTCAAAGACAAAAGAATAAAGAAAAAGAAAAAGTTCACCGCCTCCGTTTGCAACGGCAACTTTCAAGATAGTTTATATTAACAAGTCGACTTGTCTTTTCTAAACAAAAAAACAGCAAACAAACAAAACACAACAAAAAACTGGTCACCATTCTTCTCTTAGTAATAAAAAAAAATATTTCTAAATGGAGGCCAAAAGAAATATATATTTATATATAGATTTTTTTCAACATGGAGACTGGTTTTATATAAAGTAACAAGTGTGAACTAAAGCCATAAATAGAATATCTTTTATGCACAATAAGTGAATTTGATTCAATTACCAAAATACAAATTTCGGTAATTTTTTGGAAATTGTTTTTTAGGAAACTTACAAAATATACTATAATCAAAATATTTAACATTTATGCATCATCGTTTTTTTCAGTGACCACTTTTAATTCATTTATAATACTGTTTAATACATATTCTACAATATAAATGTATTATTCAAAATATATACAAGTTTTAATGATGGGGATAATACATTTATCACACCATTTTAATACACTTATAATACAATGTGATATTTTTTTATCAAACAAACATAATTTATTTCAATAATTCAAATATATTTGCTTATATAATTCATTTTTAGTACATATTACATATGGATATAAATGGTAATAAACAAAAAGTATCGCTAAAATCAGTAATTATTTTTTAAAAATATATTAATTCATGTATTTTTTCCAACTTTTTAAATATAAAATTAACTTTATTTTCCCTTATTTTTAGTATACTAGTAACCAAAACAACATATATTGTCAATATATGTCACATCTAAATAAGGTAGAAACTTAAGTAAATGTCTTTACCTTTAACATATATTGTCAATATTATTTAACATTTATTATCATTAATTTTTTAATCATATTTATAATGTCAAATTAATATTATATCAATATTTAATTTATATATTTTTTAACACGTGTATAATAATGATTGAAAAATTGAATATGCACATTTTAATTCAATAAAAATGAAAGATTTGATTAAATTTTTAAAACAGATAATTAAATAATTTATATCTATAAAATAATCTTCATATTAAAAGTACATGGATAGTGCTTTGACATTTTTTTGTAATTTTACACTAAAGCATTTTTCAAAAAAGATTAGTCAAACGTAATTTTTTTATCAAAAACATTTTTTCAAAATAATTAGTCAAACACAAATTACCTTTTTTTTTCAAAAGTACTTTTCTGAAAAGCTACTTTTTTTAAAAAAAGTGTTTCTAAAAGTAAATAGATTTTTAAAGCAATACCAAACAGACTATTAAAATGAACATACTAAAACATTAAATTTGAAAATATAAGAATATGCAAATCATATGGGACTTACTATATATATCGAGGGCCCGACCTGATCCGACTAAAAATAATTTAACCAGGCTAGTTCGAGGTTTGAGTTGGTTACCAATTTGAGACTAGTCGCCTTTTTGCGTCAGCTTAAAGCCTGGTCAACTGACTTAAAGCTGATTTGTTGACTTATTATCTGTTTTGGCAATACTCAAAATAACTATTTTTAAGGTTTAAAAAAACTTATTTAAGCCAAAGTTAAAAGCTGGTAGAGGTGCTTTTTTTTTTTTAGCGTATAAGCTGTTTTGAAGTGACCACATTTTAATCTTTTTGCCCTTAATATTTTTATACAATCTCAAATTACAACATACCCTAACTCTCTTTCTTCCCATTTTTTCCTTTTCACTTTTGCGTAGCAACTTCATATTTTTATCCAAACACATAACTGCTTATTTTAAAATAAATTTCAGCCTTTCAAAATTACTTTTTAAGCTGCTTTTTATTAAGCCCATCCAAACGAGCCCTAGTTCCAACTAATCCAAATAAAGAATGGTTTTAACAAGCCTGTGTGGACCTAAGCTATATTGTGGAGTCTGGGTTCATTATTATAATTTATATATATATTTAAAAATTAATGAAAAATAGGAAAAATACATAAAATCTCCACTGAACATGTCCGCATAACTCACTTTAGCACTTTAACTTTACGAGTGATTATTTACCCTCTTTAACTCATTTCAAGTGATTTAATATCAGCTTAACAGATGATGTGGTAAAAATAGAAAAGCAAAAAAATTGAAGGCGCGTATTTTTTTTTTTAAAAAAATAAAGGGTTCCACTATATTATAATGAAAAAAACAAAAACCAAAAACCCACCTATCCCATTCTTCTTCTTCTTCAAATCCCTCCGACCCATTCTCAAAACCCCCAGCTTGTCTCTTCTTCTTGAAACTCCCATGTCCCACCGTCATCCAACCCCACCTCGCCCGTCTTTTCTTTTCTCCTTCATCAAACTCTACATTCTATACATTTTTTGGTTATATAAAAATAGAAAATCACATTGAAGACCCACATAATTTTCTTTATCCTTTACTTTTGAGATTTGAATTTCCATAACAAAATAATTCTTCATCTAACTATAATTTTACTTAATCTATACTTGAATATGTATTAAGAAGTGAAATAAGTAAAACAACAATAAATCTAAAAAATTAGCATAGCAAATTTCCATAAATTTAAAATCGACATTTTTTATATGAATTGATAGTTACATTTAGTTGGAGGAAAAAAAGTATGGTGACTGATATAAGTATTGAGAAGTAATAGTAAATAATTACAAAGCAATGAAAAATAAAGGGACAATGTACAAGTATCCCTCAACTTATGCCCGAAATCCCAGAGACACACTTATACTATACTATGGTTCTATTACCCCCTAAACTTATTTTATAAAAAAAATTCTACCCTTTTTCGGCCTATGTGATACTATTTTGTGGGCCCAGCGTGTGTTGATTTTTTTTTCAATCTAGTGTCACTTAGGACGAAAAGGGGTAGAAAATTATTTATAAAATAACTTCAGGGGGTAAGAGGACCTTAGTATTGTATAAGTGTGTCTCTGAGATTTAAGGAATAGGTTTAGGGGGGGGGGGTACTTATGCATTTTTCCAAAAACAAAATTAATCAATCTATACGAAATTTTGGATCTTATGAAATTGACCCAAATGAAATAATGATGAAGGTGGGTGAAGAGTGAAAAATATTTTTTTTAAAATATGTGAAAAAGTTAAAAAAAAATAATAAATTAATTATCTGACATGTCATCAGTGTGGCACTAAGGTGTCACTTAGACGGAGCGCGTGCACTTCACACATGTATATGAAACTTGTATTGTATATGTAAGGCGGTATGTAATTCACTTGCAAAAAGATTAAGGGGGCAAATAATTACCCGTAAAGTTAAAGTACTAAAGCAAGTTTTGCTGCCAAGTTCAGTGTGGATTTTATGTATTTAGCCTAAAAAATATAGCCTTAAGTCATAGACAACCCCTTAAGTTGTCTGCATAATTCACTTAGATGCCTCAATTAGGATTTGTATTTATTGAACATTTAAATTGTTCAAAACAAATAACTATTAAAACCAAATAGCTTATGTGGCAAAATAAGTGTACATCACTGCTGTTGAGCACGTGAATAAGTTCCTATTTCATTTTTTAGTTTTTTCTTACATGATTTTTTACTCTTTTCGCACATGCATAAATTAACTAAAAACTATACTAAACAGAAAAAAATAAAAAAACAAGTCCTTTCTGGTGAAAATAAATACACCTAATACCCCGTTTACCTCTCTTCTTCTTCCCCTTCCATCTCAAATTTCTCTTGCCCTCTACTTTTTTTCCATATTCTTTTTAAATGAAAAATTGAATTTTCTAAACTTAATTTTCTAGTTAAATTACAGGTTTTGTCATCCTCAATTAAATTTTTCAATGTCATATTATTTAACAAATTTACCGATTAAATTTCTTTGCAAAGACCCCCCCCCCCTGCCACACTCCTTTTTCCCTACACGCCTTGATTATTATTTTTACTAGCGACATTCCACCATTCTAAATATCATCAAAATCTAAAATAAATGCGTCAAAAATAATTTCAGGAAAAATTCATTTTTTCCATCAAGACTAGTAACGATTCTGAAATTATTTTCTTTCAAATTGTTAAAAATTTTAAATCCTAAAAATCTCACATAGAAGAAAAAAAATAATAATATGAGAATCTGAATTGATGATTGAAAAAAAAATGAGATTGAGAGAAATGACAAATGCAATTTTGATGGATCGGAATAAACGAGAAAGGCAGGTGTATGAGTGAAAAAAAAGACTCCGTTAAGAGGAAAAAAAGTGTAATAAAAATAATTATCGTTGATTTTAGTCGCGATGACTCTGTTAGTTTTTCAATAAAGAACACGGAAGAATGGAACATAGGGTGGGTGGGTTGAGTGGGGTGATCTGACAAAGAAAAAATGAGGGGAAAAAAGTTTTTTTTTTCTTTTGTCACAAACATAGTTTGTCTGATGTATTTTTCTCGTTTAATTTATTTTTTATTATTAACGACCTGTTTAGTCATTTTGATCAACAGATTTTATTCTGGAAAAACTGGCAGTGTACGAGGGCCATGACGACCTCAAGTGCACGACGGACCGTCGTGGGGGTGTCGTTTCAAAACACTTGAAACAGGGGCTGAAATTTGGGTACTGAAAATCTACTCTCTGAACTCGTGACGGAGTGGCGGACGGCCGTCCAGGCTTTCGACGGCCGTCACAGCCATCCACTTAAACAAGTCTCTGTTTGCATACGACGGACCAGCAGGACGGACCGTGCATGCGCGACGGCCCTTCACGGGCTACGCAATCCCATGTCGGTCGGATTTTCTTTACACGTTTTAAGGGACGTTTTTTTGACTATTCCTTCTTAATTATAAAGTTATAGGGTTATGTTAATAAGTCTAATTTACTTGGGGGTTATAAAAAGAGGTCACCTTAAGTTAATTTGGGTTAGTATTGTCCCATCTTTTGATCTTATTATATATAATTTAGGGTAAACGAAAGATTTTTATAAAGAAAAATAAAAGAACAGCAAGAGAGAGAGAGAAATTGATCAAGAGAGAGACGAAGAGGATAGCAAGATTTTGAGAAGATAGCTGTGATTCAATTCTTCGTGGCGTGTAGGTTTATGTTCTTATGTTACGATATTCGTAGTGAACTCTAATGTGATATTATGTGTTGATAGTATTGTAAACCCCTGCTTTGTGCTTAATTGTATGCTTGCCATGCTATTATTATAAAATTGTGATGAATTAACAACGCATGATTAAGCTATTTGAATCCCAATCTTGAAGAACCCTAATTCCTTGATATATTATAAATGAAAGAATGCATGAGGCCTTAGTATGAAAAAGGCTTGATAAAATATATAAGAAGAATGATGATGCTAGTGTAAAAGAAGGCCTTGATATAATTAGGGGATCGGGTGCCACGTCCGGTACCAGGATAATAATGAATTGGGGCTCGGAGTGTCACGTTCGACACCCAGGATCGACTATGGATCGTGTGCCACGTTCGGTCCAGGATAGAAATGATATGAATCGGAGTGGTTCACGTTCCGACCCAGGATAGATAGGATCGGGTTGCCACGGTCGGTACCATAATAGAAATGAGGATCGGAGTGCCACGTTCCGGCACCAATGATAGAAATAGAGATCAGGATTTTCCACGTACCTACACAAGAGGAAGAAATATACATGACTCTTGAAAGATATAATATACTCATCTAATGCACTTATTCCCAATGAGTCTGGGATTGAGGCTGGAGTCCTCATTTGTGAACTGCGGTTGTAGTTATTGATGAATTCATGTTTGTTATTTGTAAATGTTGAGTGTGTATTGAATTTACATTAATATGGCTATATACTGTTCCCTATTTGAGTTGTCCGATGATATCTACTCAGTAACGTGATGGGTTGTACTGACCCCCTACGTTCAATGTGTCCTCTTTGGTTATTTGGTGTAACGCAGCAACTCTGTCAAACTCCAACTCAACAGCCGATCTACCCCAGTACTTCACTTCATCGGAAATTCAGGGAAGCTAATGGTCTACTTGGACTGGGTCTTCTTCTCACGTCTTGCTGCTTTGAACTTCCGGCCTGGACTAGGCTTTTTAGTTAATTTTGTTCTTAGACCTTCCTATTAAGTATTTGAGAGTATATTTTCTTGTGATTATGACTTCCGATTTTGGGGATAATAAATAATAGTAGTGAATTGTTTTTTAAGAAGAGTTTTTAAGTCTGCCGCATTATTTTCTGTTTGGATATATCCTTGAAATTTAAGGTTTTAGATGGGTTGGTTCGCTCACATAGAGGGTAATTGTGGGTGCCAGCGCGTCCCGGATTTGGGTCGTGACAAACTTGGTATCAGAGCAGTAGGTCATTGTCTCATCACACAGAACCGGTCAGTAGAGTCTTAAGGAACGGTAGGGGGCGCCTTTACTTTTCCTTGAGAGCTATACGACTCTAGGAAAATTCACTCTTTCATTCTTCTTTCGTGCTACTACTTGAGTCCCAATTGGTATCTGGCGATACTATTGGTATCTACCATCCTTCAACTCTATTTCGCATATGGTTAGAACTTAGAGCAGCGACCGCACCAGCAAGCAACAACGGAAAGACACGAAACGACTGAGCCCGCCACTGGCTGTGCTCGAGGAAGTAGCACGCAATAGGCCGTGGGAGAGGTCGTGGAGGAACTTCCTCTATGGAAGAGGACAAGCCCTAGTCCATCTGATACTAGGGCGGTACTCTCCACCTACCGAGGAGGTGATAAGAGAGGGGGAGGAAGGGGAGATGACCAAGGGCATAATGAAGAAATGCCACCCCAACCTACCCAGAGATGATTCAACCAAGTCTTGCTTATCTTAGTGGTTTCCTATCAGGGTCAGGCACCCCTCCAGTGGTTTCTACCCAACACCTCCGGTTTCAGCGGTACGACATGCGACACTATGGCTCCCCGCATGGATGCATCATTGGAATAGTCCACATTTCGACGTCTGACTACTGGGCCTATTATACAAATGATCAGCATGAACTTTGCAGTAATTTTCTTGACATTGGAAACCTTCCAGTCTTTCAGGCGAGAATCAGAGGATGCCTATGATTTTCTGGTTGAATTGTCATTAGCTTACGAACACAAATGGGTATCGTAGACGGTTTGGCGTGTGATTCGGGCTATCAGTTCAAGGGGACCGCCAAAACGTGGTGGCGTCACATTTAGTGTCAACCAACAGGGCAACCACCTATGACTTGGGACCTCATTCGCTACTCCTGTTTATGGAGAAGTATATCCCAAGGCTTGAGAGATAGAAAAAGGGACGAGTTCTTGAGTCTAGAACAAGGGGAGGATTACATTACGCGTATGAGGCTAAATTTCGCGCACTATCCAGATACGCCACCCAACTTTTTTTCACCACAAGAACGGATTCGCCGCTTTGGAGGGTTGAGGTCAGAGTTGGGCGGATTTTCAGCCTTAACAGGTGCGTCTAATCGCAACATCTTTCCAAGAGTGGGTAGACTTGTGTGATAGAGGTTGGGAAGTGTGAAGCCAGACGACTTCACCACGACATCGACAATCGAAAGGTTTCGAAGGGGAGGTCGATTTTTAATGGTTCTCCACTCTATAGGACGAGCTCCGGAGGTTACTCAAGTCGACCCAATTCATTGTCTTCACTACAGACGTAGTTGGGGATCCACCTCAACGTCAACACTACTCCGAGAAGACCTTGCATGAACCCCGAGAGTGTTATGGCTTGTGGGAGGTTGGACACATCAAAGGTAAATTGTCCCAAAAACCAGAGACAGACCCCACAGCTATAGGTAAGGTGGTCCATGGAGAGGCCGCCTATTTCTGGAGGACGTTGTGGTCGAGGTAAGGTGGTCATCACAACGCAAGGGGATGGTCAAAATGGACCACGACTACGCAACATGGTCAGGTCAATGTACAGACAACTATAGGGCCCTATTTGTTACGCTTTCCCTGGAGATCTGAAGCGGAGGCGTCTGATGCTGTTATCACAGGTCATCTTTTGGTTTTGTGAATTGCATGGCAAGATCTGTATTATTGAAACCCTGGCTCCACGTTTTATATGTACTTCATCATTTGCTCATGGTTAAAATTGCCTTGTGAATTACTTGCATGCTTATTCGTGTTTTCTACACCGGTGGTTGAGTCGTCTGGTAAGTTGAAAAAGGTACATAGTTCTTGTTTTGGTGGAACTTTGTGGGCGCAACACTTATGTTATTTTGGTTATTTTAGAAATGGGTGACTTTGCTGTAATGTCTGGGTATGACTTGTGCTTTTCGCAAATATTTGCGATCTTGGGATTGTACTGCTAAAACTGTGACATTGGCCAAGCCCCTGGGACAGATCCGTTAGTTGGAGGTGACTACACTTCCAATCCGGTGCGTAGCATCTCATTCTTCCGCGTGCTAAGAAAATGTTAGTTAAGGGTTTGTTTTAGCTTTCTTGGCCCATCTCAAGGATACGCTACCCACGTACCTTCGATTGAGTCGGTTTCGGTGTCCGCGAGTTTTTGGAGGTGGTATCCCTTTGCAGATCTTCCTGGTATCCACCAGATAGGATATTGGACTTCTTTATCGACTTGAACCGGGCAACACTCCCCCTTTCTATACCCCCGTATAGAATGACTGCCGCGGAGTTAATAGATTTCAATGGCTCAACTTCAAGAGTTTGGCTTGAGCCAAGGGCTCATTAGACCAAGTTGCATCTCCTTGGGGTTGCTCCGTTTTGTTTCGTGAAGAAGAAGATGGGAGTTTTTCGATGTGCATAGACTACCGACAGTTGAACAAAGGTACCATTAGAAACAAGTATCCTCTTCTCGCATTGATGAACTTAGTTCGATCAATTACAGGTGCTGTGTCTCTCTAAGATTGACTTGAGAATCCGGTTATGCATCATGAAATACGGGCAACGGATGTGCCAAAGACTGCTTTTCGAACGAGGTACTGGACATTACGACATTTGGTGGTGATGTCTTTTGTTCCGTACGAACGCCCCTGCCTGCGTTCATGAGCTTGATGAACGGGTATTTAAGCCATATTTTGGAACCTCTTGTATCGACTGTTATAGATGATATACTGGTATATTCTAAAAGTAGAAGGAACTTGAGGAGCATTTAGAATTGTATTGGAAATGAATTGGGAGCAAAAGCTTCATCCAAGTTCTCTAAGTGTAAGTTTTGGCTATAGCAGTGTCCTTCTTGGGCACTGGTTTTCTAAGGATGGAGTGATGGTGGTCCGTCTAATATCGAATAGTGAAATAATGTGGTAACACCGACTAATGTGTCCAAATAAGGGCTTTGGTTGGGTTAGCTAGCTACTACCGCCGATTTTCAAGGGGATTCTCTTCTATGCTTCCAACTGACGAACTTGACTAAGCAAATGTTCCATTTGTATGGTCAGATGAACTGTGAAGGAAAGCTTTCAGAAGCTTAGAGACTTTTGTGACTACCGCCCCTATCCTCACCTTGGCCGGTAAGAGGTAAAAACTTCATTGTTTATTGTGTGCATCCTATTCGGGTTTGGTGCAGTGCTAATGCAAGAGAAGAACGTGATTGCTTATGCCTCCAGACAATATACAAGGGCATGAACGTAACTATCCAACTCATGACTTGGAATTGGCCCGCGGTAGTGTTTTGCATTGAGCAATTGAGACACTATTTAGATGGGGTTAAGTGTGAGGTCTACACGGATCATCGTAGCCTTCAGTATGTCTTGTACTCAGAAAATTTGAACTTGAGGCAGAGGAGATGGAGGGAACTACTGAAGGACTACGACTCCTCTTTTGTATCATCCGGGAGGCGAATTTGTACGGATGCTTTAAGTCGAAAGGCGGGGAAGCATGTGAAAGTCTAGCTCACTTGCAAGCCTCTAACCCCATTGGCTAGAGATTTTCAACTCTGGCTAACGACTTGATGAGGGTGAAATAAAGGAGAATGAGGATTTTGGCTAGTGTGGAGTTCCAAGATTCTTCTTTTCTTGAACAAGCTTAAGGGAAAACAGTTTGATGATTAGACCTAAAGGCAATCTGAGATAAGTGTTTGCGAGGAGAGGACTAAAGAAAGTCAACAATCTACGAGGAAGGTGTGTTGGGATTAGGGAAGGTTATGGTGTACCCCGCATTGATGATTTGATCGACACTATTCTGGCAAAGCTCCATAGGTGCAAGGTTTCTATACATCCGGGGGCACCAAGATGTATCGCGACCTAAAACCACTTTGGTGGAGTAGAATGAAGCGCATCATTGTTGACTTTATTGCCAAGTGTCCAAACTGTCAACAAGTGGAAATGAACACAAAAGGACCCGGCGGAACACTTCAAAGAATGCCCATTCCCTGAATGGGGAAGTGGGAGAGAATTGCATGGCCTTTGTGGTGGTCTTCAAAGACCCTATTCGAAGTTTTATTCAATTTGGTATTGTGGACAGATTGACTAAGTCTTCATTTGCATTCCGGTCAAGGTGACTCAACCCTGCAATAAGTTAGCACAACTCTACATCCTCAAAAATCGTTCGATTGCATTGGGTGCCATATCATTATATCAAGATAGAGGTCGCAGTTTATTCTAAGTTTTTGGAAAACATTGCATGCAGAATTGGGTACTAGGTTGGACCTTAGTACCCGGCGTTCCATCCTCGACCGATGGTCCCATGTCTGAGCGGAACGATTTAGTGTTGGAGGTCTGCTTCGCGCATGCGTGATAGAGTTTGGTGGCCATTGGGATACTTCTTTTTTTTTTTTTTTTTTGTTGTGTTTACCTTTGGCAGAGTTTTCTGTACAATAATAGCTCTCACTCAGTATTGATATGCTCCATTTGAAGCTGGTTATGGGGGAGGTGTATATCTCCCTTGTTGGTTGAATGCTTTCGAGTTAGACTCTTGGGTAACCTATCTCTTGAGGGATTCGTTAGAAAAGGTGAAGGCATTCAGAAAAGGGTTCTCGCTGCGCAAAGTAGACCAAAGAGTATGCAGACCGAAAGGTAGAGGAACTTGGAGTTCATGGAGGTGAACAAGTCTTGTTGAAGTTTTCACCATGAATGTTTATGCTGTTTTTTGCAAAAGAGGTAAGCTAATTCCAAGGTATAGGGGACCATTTAGGTCTAAGCGAATAGGTGAGGTTGCTTATGAAATTACCTTGCCCTCCAGGGCCTGTCCGGAGTGCATCCGTATTTCCATGTGTCCAGTTGAAAAGATACTCAAAAACCATGGGATGGAATTACATATCCGTTGGGACGCAGTGTTGTTGGACGAATTTGTCTTATAGGAGGAACCTGTTGCTATTTCAGATAGGAAGTTCGCAAGTTGAGGTCCAATAGAGATTGCATCCATCAAGGTGCAATGGAAAGAAATCGACCGGTTGAAGACGCCACTTGGTAGAAGGAGGCAGATATCGGGAAAGATACCCACATCTGTTTACCGGATTCAGGTATTCCTTTTCGCACTGTGTTTTTCATTCTTGTGATCGTTCGGGACGACCGTGGGTTACATTGGTATCTATTTGTAACGGCCCTGTTTATCGTTTTGGCAACAATTTTTATTTCTGAAAACTGGTCAGATGTGACGGAGGCACGACGGACCGTCAAGTGCACCACGGACCGTCGTGGGAGTGGTGTCGTTTCAAAACACTTGGAAAAATTGAAATTGGGTTACTGAAATCGACTCTCTGAACGTCGTGACGGAAAGATGGCAGGACGGACCTGTCGCGGCTCGACGGCCCGTCACAGGCCATCCACTTACAACAAGTCTCTGTTTGCCTACGACGGACAGCAGACGTGACCCGTCGCCGCGCGACGGCCCGTCAACGGGCTCCGCAATCCCAGTTCGGGTCGGATTTCTTCACGTTTTTAAGGGCTTTTTTTGACTATTCCTGCTTTAATTTATAAAGTTATAGGTGAAGTGTAATAAGTCTATTACTTGGGGGTTTAAAAGGTAACCTAGGTTAATTAGTGGGGTTATTATTGTCATCTTTTATTCTTTAATTAATATTATTAAGGGTACAAGGAAAGAGGGTTTGAATAAAGATAAATAGAAAGACAGCAAGAGAGAGAGAGAATCGATCAGAGAGAGGACGAAGAGGAGAGCAAGATTTTGAGAAGATAGCCTGGGTGATTTCAATTCTTTCGGTGGAAAAAAAAAAAAAGGTAGGTTATGGGGTATGTTTCCATTTCGATTGACTCTTACTGTGAATATTATTGTTGATAGAGTGTAACCGCCTGCTATGTGCTTAATTGAATGCTTGCATGATTATGATTTAAAATTTTTGATGAATTAACAAAGCATGCTGAAGCTATTGAATCCCAATCTTGAAAGAAGAACCCTAATTCACTGATATATTATTAATGAGAATGATGATGCCCTTCTATGAAAGAAGGCTTGATAAATTATAATGAGAATGATGAATGCCTTTAGTGTAAAAGAAGGCTTGATGACTTAGGGGATCGGTGCCCGTCGGTACCAGATAGACTATATGAGATCGTAGTGTCACGTTCCGACCCAGGATAATAGGATCGGGTGCCCACGTTCCGGTACCAGGATAGAATGAATATGAGGATCTAGTGTCACGTTCCGACACCAGGAATAGAATCTGGATAGGGTGCCACGTTCCGACCAATTGAATGAGGATCGAGGTGCCGCTTCCGGATAGTGTCTGAGTATGTATAAAGATGAACAGCGTTGAAGGATTGGAGTAGGAAGTTAGGGGATCGTGATCGAAGCGGTGAGATAGGGTTGAAGCGAAGTGGGGTAAGCGGGAAAGGTGTAGGGAGGTGGGGAGGAGAATCGACGTAACGAATGTGGGGGGAGGTACAGGAAGGAACAAAGCAGAGGGGGTAGTGAAAGGGGGGGGCAGTATGTTCGGGGAAGTCGTAGGAAAAGTGGTGAGGGGGGGGGGATTGAAGAGAGGGTAGTAGGGTTGAGGAGAGAGAGAAAGGGACAGATAGGTGGGAAGTGGAGGAGGTGTAGCTAAAGAGAGGGATCTGGGTGAAGTAGGAGGGGGTATGGGTGAATAGGGAAAACGGATGCCAGAGGGAGGGGGGGTAAAATAGGGGGGGGGAGGAGGCGTGGGGAGGGGGAGGAGGAGAGGGGAGGGAGATAGAGGAGGTGAGAGAAGAGATGGAGTGGCTGAGGGGGGGAGAGAGAAAGGGGCGATTAAAAAGAGGGGGGAGTGTGGAGGAGATTAGAGGGAGTAAAGCGGGGGTGCGAAAATCGGGGGGGGAGGGCGGGAGAATTGCGGAGTGAATTAAGGAACGGAAACGGAGGAGGGCAGGATAGAAGTGGGGGGGGGTGGGAAAATTGGTGGGGGGGTGGCGGGAGGGAATGAGGGTAACGAGTGGGGGGGAGGGATAGGAGGAAGATTGAATCGAGATGGAAGGGCTTAGTAACGGACAGGAACAGGGTGGAAAAGGGAAGCAATAGAGAAATGAAGAGGGAGAGGGGGAGAAACTGAGGGTCGAAAAAGGGGAAAAGTGATAACGAAGGGGGGCGGGAGGGGATGTGAACCGGGGAAAGAAAGGGGGGGGAGGAGGGGGGGAGGGGAGGGGGAGGCGAGAGGGGGGGGGGGGAAAAGGATGAGAGGGGGGGGAAAGAGGAGGGAAGGAAGAGTGGCGCGTGGGAGAATGGAAAGGCAGGGGAGGTGATAATGGGGAGTGGGTGGGTAGGGGGAGATGGGAGGGGGGGGTGGGTAAGGGAGTGGAGGGGGGGGGAGGGTTGTAGGGGATCCGGAGAGGGGGGGGGAGGAGGCGAGAATGGAGGAGGGGGGGTGTGGGCATTTGAGGAAGGGACAGGTGGGGCGATGCGGGGGGGAGCGGGTAGAGGGAAGGGGGGGAGGGCAGGTAGAGGGAGAAGGAGAGGGGGGGGGGGGAGAGGGGGGAGAGAAATAGATAGGAGGGGAGGATAAGTATGCGTGGATGGCGAGGGCCGGTTGGAATGACTGAGGAGGAGGGGGGTGGGGGGAACATGAGAAATGCGGATGGTAAGGTGAGAGGGGGGGCGGGACACCAGGTATAGCAAATACTAGGATCGTAGTGTCACGTACCGCACAAAGAGGAAGAAATATCATGAATCTTAAAGAATAATGAAAATATCGCAATCTATGACTTAATTTCCCAAAGGATATGGTATTGAGCTTGAGTCCCTCATGTGTGGAACTCGGTTGTAGTTATTGATGAATTCATGTTTGTTATGCTACATGTTGAGTATTGTAGTTTGATTTACATTAAATATTGATATATACTGTTCCCTATTTTGAGTTGCCGAAATGATATCTACTCAGTACGTGTGGTTGTACTGACCCCTAACTTTCATGTTTTCCTTTTTTATTTGTGTAATGCAGCCAACGGTCTGTCACTCTCAACTCAACCTATCTAGCCGTCCCTTCACTTCATCAGAAATTCAGGGTGAGCTATGCGTCCAGTCTTCACTTCATCATAAATTCAGGTGAGCATAATTGCGTCTAGCTTTGACTGGGTCTTCTTCTTCAAGTCTTGATGCCTTGCAACTTCCTACATCGACTGCTTTTTAGTTATTTGTGTTCTTAGACCTTCCTATTAAGATTTTGAGATAGATGTTCTTGTGTGATGATTCCGATTTTTGGGGATAATATAATAGATGTGAATTGTTTTTTATTAATGAAGTTTACGGTCTCCGCATTATTTTCTGTTGAATAATATCTTGATGTTAAGGTTTAATGGTTTTGGTTTCGCTTTCACATAGGAGGAAATTGGTGGGTGGCCATCTGCGCCCGGATTTGGGTCGTGACAATTTATTATATGACGTGGGAATCTTTTTCTTCCCTTTTCCATTTCCTTTTTTATTTTATTATGCCACCATCAATTGGCATGTGTATGTACCACACTCGCTAACTTTTAGTTGATTTCACAACAAAGGTTCAATAGGTATTCTTTTAAATCTATGCAAGTTGTTCAACTCGGAACAAATCCATATAAAATGGTCTACGTTCAAATTATGCTTACAATTTTAAGGGGTTCCCGTGGTATGATATACGTCCAAAATAGATAACTTTTAAATAAAATATAACTTATATAACATTGCACCGGCTCAGATCTGGCTACCATTTCCAATCATGACTGACATTCGATGCTAGGTCATTAGTTTGAGAAATTGAACACGCACAATCTGTCTGACACACCCTGCCCAACCGACCCATTTACATGAGTCGGTCGATGTGATTTAAAATTAATTATTGATCGACCCAATTCGAATGTAAATCACTTTGATAAAATGATATTTCAATACCACAAATTTAATGTAATGAGCAAAGTTTGTTTTGTCTTTTTTTGAAACTTTGTTTTAGTTTGTTGTTCCGATAGAGTTATATTTTTTTTTGTATGTATCCAGTCAGTCGTTCTTAGAAAGTTTTGTAAATTTATTTTTTGCAATGATCTGATTTAGTGTGATTTCTCTTCTTCTTACTTTAGGAGGCTCGTTGAAGGACTTGAGAGTTAGTTGTTTGTTATTCCAGCAAGCGCTCTTTTTCTTTTTCCCTAAAGTTTTATTCTATTTGAGAAATAAAAATTGAGACTTGTATTTATTTGTTAAATTTCACAGTTTAGGCAACGTAGTAGATTGTACATGTGACAACCAAATTTTGAGATATTGTTTAAAATGATTAAGTTTTCCTTCTTTGTTTTGTTCTTACTTTATATTCACATTTCTTTTGTTTTTGTTGGGATGAGGTTGACTTGTCTTGATGGTAATAGACAAGTGTCATCATGTCCATTTTTGAGTCATGACATTTTTTTACTAAAAAGATCTGAAAAAATTATACTTTTCTATTCATAGCGTAAGAGGGTAAGAAATTTTATTTCCTCTTAAACTACGTGAACAACTTTCTTTTACTGAAAGAAAGGTTTAGTGAAATTTCAAGTGAAAATTCTGGTTGATCTAAAGGTGCGCACATAGTTAAGGTTAATGTTTCTTTCTTGGATATTGCTCGTTTTGAACTGAAGAGGTAAGAGAAATAAATCGTTACTATAGAGGGGGGGGGGGGGGGGGGGGGGTGGGGGGGGGGGGGGGGGGGGGGGGGGGGGTTGGGGGGGGGGGGGGGGGGGGGGGGTGGGGTGTGGGTGGGTGGGGGGGTGACTAATCCTTTAATTAGTTCAAGCGAAAAGGTATTTATATATTATATGTTTATATTTTATTGAATTTGTGTGTGGTGAAATGAATTTGTACTCCCTGTGTAAAAAAGATTCGGAATAATCCTGCTAAGTAAAAATAAATGTAATTAAGCGAATGATATAAATTATTGTGGTCATTTCGTAAGTGAATCTTTTGACTAAAATGTGAAAGTGAAAAATTCGGTGTTGAATAAAATTAATTTGTGCCCCCAAATTAGAGAAGAAGAAAAATTATATATGTTGGTAATTCTAGAACTACTTGAAGTTCTTAGAATGAAAAAATTCTTCCTATTAAATTCACATATGAAAATATTGATTTATTTGAGATGATACATGATTTTAATATTTGTGCTAGATTAATGCTTGTGAATTTAAGAGAAAAAATTGAATTCAATTTGTGAAAAAATCTTCTAATGTTTGCAAGTACAAGGAAATAATATTGTCATGAGCATTTTTTTTGAATGTTTCTTTATCATAATCCAGAGTAAAAAATCTTTTCAAAAGATTAGAGGTGACAAATTATATTTATAAAAAAATAAGTTGGACATATGATTATATATTTATTGAAAGATATTAATATGCGAGAAAAGACATAAAGTGACAGCTGAAGTTGTCTTGAATCTTTAAAAGGACACCTAAATTAAGAAAGTGTCCTATTACCCCGTAAACAGTTCTGAACTGATATTATTACATCATTTATTGTCCACCTGGCATGGAGAGTGTATGCACTCTCATAAAGAGAGTGAACAAACAAAAAAATGAGTATACTTTTGTTTTTGCAAGTATTTTGCTATAAAATACATTTTTTTAATTTTCTTATTATTTTAACTTTTTCTCCTTATAATTTTTTTCTTCCTTCTTCTTCAAATATTCATTTTCATTTTCCTTGAAGCTCCTTACTTTTTATCACAATTTCATCTCCCCTTTTTATTACTATTAGTTTAACTCTCTTTTCTCTAAAACTATATTTAAATATTTTATTACATTCGAACAATTTGATAAGCATATTAGATTTCAAGATGATTAGTAGGTATTATTTAGTTTTTTTTAATCCAAATTTCAATTAAACTTTTTTCAAATTTGGGAGAATTATGATTCTTTCAATTATCATTTCTAGTTTTGAGGTTATATGAAAATGAGATAAATTAATGAGTTGATTAGGAAGTATCATATAATTTTTGTTTTATCCAATTTCAATTAATTTTTTTTCAATTTTCGGGGAATTAATCTATTCTTTTAAAATTATGATTTCTAATTTTGGATTTATATGAAAATGAGTAGTGAATGATACTTCAAAATTTTCAATTTTTTTAGAAAAATAATTAATTTTGTTATCAATAATTTAGTAAAGTCTAAATAATAGTATGAATAGAATTCTACCTAAGAAGAAGAAGAAAAAGAAAAGAAAAGAAAAAAAATAGGAGTGAGGTTCAATTTGACATGGGGGGTTGGAGGTGAAGATAAAAAAAATGGAGAGATGTGGAAGATGAAATGAAATTTAAAATAAATAAAAATTAAAATTCAAAAAGTAAGAGAGAAATAAAGAAAAAAATAAAGGAAAAACTTAAAAAAAAAAGATACAGTTTTAATAAAATTACCACGTGTCATGTATTGATTTGTGTGGAAATACACTTGCTTCTTAAAATTTGGGGCTAATAAAAAAATTATATAATAATACTGATTCATAATTATTTAATGGGATAATATGACAATTACAAAATTAAAGTGTTTTTTTAAAAATCTGGAACAATTTCAATGATTACATTATGTCTTTACTCTTAATATGCAGTTTTGATGTATATGATAATGTATAAATTTACATGTTATATACAAAGTAGAAAATGGTATGGTATGAATTATGAAAATGTTGTTCTTCTATTATGAAATATTTTTGCGTAGGGGTTACATGTTGATAATGTATTATGACCTTAGGGATTTAAGGTTTTTGGTTGTCCTAATATAATGTCCTATAGACATTTGTGGTAATTAATTATGCTTGAATTATATTACAAAGTTCTTGTTGAAAATTATATTGCCTGTTGAATCATTATTTTGGAAAGAAATCATTGGTGGTGCATGAAAGGTACCTTAAATATAGTACCAAATAAATTGAATATTTTTGTTGTACAAAGAGGATAAATATATGATAGAAAAAGGTAAAAGAAGTTGAAACATTTATGTGAGTGACTAATATAAAAATAACTAATTAGAGTTAATTGGTGATGAGACTAAGTGGTTAAGATAACTCTTAGCATGTATTTCAATTGGAATGAAACCAATTTTTATGTAATCAAATTAGATACATGTGTTTGAGACACAATGTGACCAATTCACGGACCAATGAAACATCGAGGGGAGTAAGTCCTTTAGTCATATGAGAAGATCAATAATGATGGTAACCCAACCTATGTGATTGGAGATCTCATAAATTAGGTTCATATGAGTAATAACAAGTGATTAGTTGATCAAGTAAACATTATAAAGTTATGTCCCTCCTATGATGTGTGAATATAGTGTAATAATCTAAAAGCAAGTGAGACAGAATTAGGGCTCTTAATCCAAGTCATATCCTTTATAGGTGGTGTATTGCTATGCTAAATATGCTTGATGTTTGGACCTATATGAGTGTGAAGTGGTGCCGCTTCTATGAAATTGTGACATATTTATAGAGCACTCATGAATACTAGGACACGGGCATGACTGCTTAGCGCAAAACCGCGATACCAACAAAGATTGTGAGAGTACAATGTGATAGAATAAAACGCTGGACTAACAAAAAAATTATTGGTTCATGAAAGTTCTAAAATATACCAAGTTATTCTGTAAGTATAAATCTTGTTTTATATAAGTCTGGTTCATAATCTACGAAAATCAGATTCAATACATTAGACTCACATGTGAAAACCCAACAAAACTTCTTATTTAATTATATTCATTAATAAACATTTTGAGATATGTAGAGAATTGTCGAAAAAATATTATTGATCTCAAATGAATTATTTTATATTCTATTATATTTGAAAGAAATTATTATTTATGTCCTAAATATTTCTTTCCATAAATAATATTCTATTCTATTGTCATTATTATTATCCATTAATTAGCCATTATTTTCTGTCATAATATGGCTGTTACAAAACGTTTCGTTTGCTGAAATGAATTGCCCTTCAAATGAATTGCCTTTCAATTCATTAATTGTGTTTAATGTCTTTTATGATTTTTGACTATTTCAACCATTCACATATTCGAGAGGTTACTAATTTTCTATATAACTCTAATTTTATTAATGGTGAGTAAGAGGGAAGACAAGAAAACAATTCTTCTTTTGATATATTCTTATGCTAGTTTTTCTTTTAATTGAATCTCGGTTAGTTTCTAGCTCCTAGTTTTATATTAGAAGAGCTTGCTGAATCATGGGGGATACACCCATACCGGGTGAAATATACTTAAGGACAATGTCTTTCGACATACCTCAAGCTATGAGAATTTCCTACAAGAATTCGTGGTGAAGTACAAGCTTTAATAAATTCGATAAGTGTTCATAATGAAGGTATTTTTTGTAAATTTTACAACAAAAAATAAAAGAGAAAAAAAGTTGGAAAATTACGAGGGCATACAAATAAAAAATAATTAGTTTAGTAGAAAATAATTCAATAACATTTTTTATTTTGTATGTACCATTAATTCAAAATAAATGGATAAAAATAATCTTCTTACCTATTCCAACCCTACCCCACCATAATAACAGTACAAATTAAAAGAATATGAACATGTTATTTCATTTAAAAGTTTAAGTCTCTATATCTTAATTAATAATAGAAGGTTAAAAAATTAATAAAAAGAGGAAATGAACAACAAAATCGGATAACTAATAGAAATTTTTATTTTTGTGAAAAATAATAATCTTATTTTAATTCAGACACGAAATTTTGGTGAGTCCTCAATTATAAATTGAGTTATAATAAATTGGTTATAAATTTATATAACAGGCTAATAGAAGATATCAAGAAATTAATAATTTCTTAAAAATTATTTTCAAGCATATCGGATCAAAAATATGTATTATACGTGATTTTTTATTATTTATTTGAGAAAGATATAAATTGAAATCAATCAGATTAGGCAACCTAATAAATAAATATTTAATGATTTTACTTTAAGTGGTTATTAAAATTAAGATAAAATATGAGTCAAATGATTGATATCATATGTCTTTTAGCCAAAAGGTTGACGTCAATGGTATTTGGGGGCTAGAAGGTGGATGAAGGATAGTATTAAATCAATTCAAATAGTTGAGTATATTTTAAAATTCATCACAAACTTTTATATATAAGAAAAATCATCTATTTATCACTTCATCTTTGGTCATCTGACTTAAAAATGTAAATTTTTCATAAGAAGATTGTTCATAAAATGTGAGAAAATTATATCACAAAACTAACTAGTTACTACCATCATTGTCCAGAAGTGAACCCCTGTTTTGAAGACTTTTGATGCATCATATAAGCTCTAAGCTAAATTTAAAATTAAAAAAATGAAAGAGGTAATAGCTAGGTTTGAATCTAAGCCTTGTAAATGATATCACAAGCTTAAACTAAAGGCTAGATCTTACTTAAGAGGCACGGTTACTTATATTTACGTTTTAAGTGTATTATATACTATTATATATCATATATTATATATATATATATATATATGTGTGTTCTGTGCTTTATTTTGAAGATTAACGGGTGCACGTGACCTTACCAAAACCAGGGGGTATGCGCGTTGTTGTTATATTTTATATTATTAGTATTATTATCTTTTTGAATGAATATGATTTTTTAGATTTCAAGCATTACAACAGCATGTAGAATGTGGAATATATAAATTATCACTTCTTGAATCAAATTTTATATTAACAATTCATATAAAATTGCTTCCGACAGCGAATTTTTTCAATGTTGAATTGATATAAAAATTTGATCTAGGTTAATAATTGAAAAAGAAATCGAAAATAAATTATTTTTTTTAAAAAAAATAAATACGTATACTTTTCATTTAAAAAATGCTATAGTTTATTTTTAAATTTAATGCCTTGAAAGTTTTTTTTTAGATTGCTCCTAGTAGTTGGCTTTAGACCTCCAGTTGCATTGAGCCGCTCCGTGATATTAACAATAATTTTCATAAAAATATGGTGTTATGATGTGAAAATAATGCATTGTGATTATTTCATTATAAAAAATAATAAATTTGTGATAGTATTTGGAAATTTATAGCCAATAACTTTATGTTTTCATAAAAACAATTTCAAGAGTATTCCAAAAGGGAAACGTGTTTGTGGAGTTGGGTGGATGAGTTATAAGTATTTTGTTGAGCAATAGTCTCCGCAATTGGAAGGATGGACCAGATTCTGCAAAAATTCAAAGGTAACCTCCCATGCGTTGTTCGATCCATTTCTTGATTTGAGTTTTCTTGTGTAAATAATTGATGTTTTAAGGTTGGATTTAGGAATTCAAAAAATATAGTTATAATAATTAATTCGAAATGTATTATTTTGTAGCGGAGGGAGGAGTACTCTAGTTTCAGCAGTGATTTGCATCAGAATAGCTAATTCAGGAATTTTTACATTTTATTTTCAATAATATTACAGAACACAGAGTGTGTAAAGTAATTTCAATACTTATTATCTATGTTCGGGACACCCTTATTTTAAATTTGAATTGTTTTTTTTAGCTAAAAATTTATGCAATTTCTATTTCAACTCAGTTTAATATCTCAAATTTCAACCCCTTACATTACACTTACAATAGCAGTTGTGATGTGGATTTCTGACTCTAACTCTTCTTATAAATTATTTTTATTGTCAGAGTAGATTACGAATCCTGTCATCAAGCATCACACAACTTTACTGTATTAATCTGGATATTTTCAAACTACCACTCCCACATATATCAATTAATGTGATCATGTTGCCCTCCTTTTTGTTTTATTACTTATGTTCATGCATTTGATTTCATTCAATGGATCAATTGGAGACATTTCTTTTGGGCACCTAAACATTAACATATATGTGAGGCTGATTCCTACTTGCACCATTTTCTCCGATAACTATCTAACTATCATACTTGGCATTCTCAAATAGTTATTTCTTGTTCTAAGCCTTACTTACACCAGAAAATTTGAAGTTAACCGTGAAGAATATATATATATATATATATACACACACACATCTCAACAGTAAGCCACTGTTACTGAAATAGAAAAACACCACATTCACCTGATGCAGGTAAGCAGTGGAGAGAGACACAAATACACAAAATAACAGACAATGGTCTTGACCGGTCAGAATGATTCCAGGAGAGGAAAATCTCAAGTTTCGAAGAACTTTATTTGCTGTCTGTGTGGTGGTGTTCTCGGTTTTTGTAACTTGTTTTCAAGTAAGAATGTGATATATATATATATATATATATATGTGTGTATATATGTATGTATATATATATATGTATGTATGTATACTTAGAATGTGCTAACGTCTGATCACTTTCCAGTGATATCAATAAACGTTTGCCGGGTCATCATTTTGATCCTCCTACAAAACATCAAGTTAGATTCCTGATGCAGGTATGTTTCTATTAGCTGATTCACTGCTACACTATTAATCTTTGTGCATTGTTCAGTTACCTCATGTTTTAATTTTCATTCATTGCATTAATGATTGAATCACTGTGCCTGTGCCTAAACCATTAATTCTAATCACTCTGTTTTCATTTAAAGTAGGCCGTCTTATGGTAATGTGAGTCATTCAATTTACTTCTTAGAGTTTGGGTGTTAGGGGTTAGAAAGGGTGTTGTGGTTAAGAGGAAGAGGTGCTTTTTGAGTATTTCAGTTGGTTAGAATATATGATTTGGTAGTGTATCATAGCGTTTAGAGCTTAGAGTTTTTTAGGTTTAGGGTTTTTTGAGGTCTATATGGTTCTTAAGGTTAAGTATTTATTAGGATTTAACTCTTTTGGTTTTTTGTGTTTTTAAGGTGTAGGGTTTATGGATTTTTAGGTTTAGGATTTAGAGCTTGTTTTTTTAGGACTTTTATATGGGTTTTACGGTTTAGTTTTAGCAATAATAGGATTTAGCATTTTTTAAGATTTTGGGTTGAAGCTTTTTTTGGATTGTAGGTTCAGGTTTTAGGGTTTTAGTTTAGGGTGTAAGGTTTAGGGCTTAGTGTTTTTCTAGGTTTTGGGTTTTAGGTTAAGGATTTTATTTACGTTTTTAGGGTTTAGGGCTTTAGGATTTTAAGGTTTTTTTAGCGTTTAATAGATTTAGGGTTTAGGATGTATGTTTTTTTTTGTTTTTTAGGGTTTAATATATATATGAATTAGGGCCTTATAGGGTTTAAATATTAGATCTTTTTGTGTTTAGGGGTGATTAGGGTTTTTATGATTTTCTAGGGGATTCAATGGTTAAGTGATTCTTAGGGTGTTTTTAGGGTTTAGGGCTTATTTTTTTTTTGTGTTTTGGGTTTAGCATATATGATTTAGGACTTTATAAGGTTTGGATCTTAGAGATTTTGAGGTTTAGGAGTTTTTGGGTTTTTAGTTTTTTTAAGGGTTAAGTGTTTCTTAGGGCTATTTAGAATTTAAGGCTTAGGTTTTTCTATGTTTTTAGTGTTTAGCATATACAATTTATGGCTCTATAGGATTTAGAGCTTAGATTTTCAGTTTAGGTATGTTGTGAGGCGGGATTTTAGGGGTTTAAGGGTTTAAGTGTTTCTTAGGGTTCTGGATTTAGGGATTTGTGCTTTTTTTTTTGTGTGTGTGATTTTAGGTTTAGGGTTTACAGATTTTTCTTATTTACGGTTTAGAGTTTAGAATTTTGTAGGGTTTTAAATGATTTTTAGATTTTTTTTTTGGGTTTATAGGAATTTAGGTTTCTTTAGGTTTAGGTTTTAGGGCTTCTTAGAGTTTTAGGTTTAGGAATTAGGGTTTTAGGATAAGGGTTTATCGAGGCTTAAGGTTTAAGGATTTCATTTTTAGATTAAGGGATTTAAGGATTTATAGGTTTAGGGATTAGGTTTTTTTTTTTGTGGTTTTAAGGGTTTAGTATATAAGATTTTGGGGTTTATAAGGTTTAGAGTTTAGATTTTTTTTAGGTTTAAGTGCTTTTTTATTTTTAGGGTTTTTAAGGGTTATGTGTTTCTTAGGGTTTAGGTTCAGGAGTTAGTTTTTTTTTTGTGCTTTTAGGTTTAGGGTTTACAATTTTTTTAGGATTTAGGGTATAGAGCATAGGGTTTTGTAGGTGTTTTATTAGTTGTTAGGGTTTATTCTTTGATTTCTAAGATTTCAGATTTCTTAAGATCTAAGGTTTCTTAAGGTTTTAGGTTTAGGATTTAGGGTTTTGGGTTAAGGTTTAGGGTTTAGTTTTTTAGGTTTAGCGTTTTAGGTTAAGGGTTTTATCTAGGTTTTTTAGGGTTTAGGGCTTTTGGTTTTCTAGGTTAAGGTTCTTTAGGATTTTATAGGTTTAGGGCTAAGTGTTTTTTTTTTGTGTGTGTTTTTTTAGGGTTTATCATAAATGATTTAGGTCTATATAGGGTTTAAAGCTTAGAATTTTTCTGTGTTTAGGGGTTTTTAGGATTTTATAGTTTTTTATTTTAGGGCTTAATATTTTTTGGTGTGTTTTTAGGGTTTAGCATATACGATTTAGGGCCTTGTAGGGTTTAGAGCTTAGAGTTTTTTAGGTTTAAGAGTTTTTAGGGTTTTTAAGGGTTAAGTTCTTAATATAAAAAAAACACCCCCCCAAAAACCCCACAAAAAAACCAAAAAAAAAATAAGGTTTTCTCGTGTTTAGGGGTTAAGGCAAGGTTTTTTTTTTGAGTTATTTAAATCTTAGGTTTTATGGATTTTTATGATTGTGGGTTAAGAGATTAGAGTTTTATAGGGGATTTTAAATAGTTTTCAGGGTTTATATAAGGGTTCATAGGATTTAAGGTGTCTTATGATTTTGGGTTTAGGGTTTCTTAGGGGTTTTTAGATTTAGGGTTGTAGGTTAAGGGATTTATCCAGGATTTTAGAGTTTAGGGATTTTGTTTTTTAAGTTAATGTTTTAGGGTTTAAATGATATAGTATTCAGGGCTTAGGGTTTATTTGTGTTTTTAGTGTTTCACATATATCATTTAGGGCTTTATAGGTTTAGAGGTTACAATTGTTTAGGTTTTGGGATTTTTGCGCTTTCTATGGTTTTTAAGGGGTAAGATTTTCTTAGGGTTTTATAAGGTATAAGGTTTATGCCTGAGGTTTGTTTTTTTTGTGTGTGTTTTTATGTGTAGGGTTTACATATTTTAGGAGTTTGGATTTAAAGCTTAGTGCTTATAGGGAACTTAAATTGTTTTTAGGGTTTATAGGATTTAGGGTTTCTTATGGTTTATGGTTTAAGGTTTTTTTTCTTCTGGTTTTATGTTTAGGATTAAGATTTTAGATTTTGGGTTTAGGGTTTAGGGTTTTAGGTTATGGGTTTTATCAAGGTTTTTAGGGGTTTTTAGGTCAAGGTTTTCCGGATATTATTGGTTTAAATTTAGGGCTTAGCGTTTTTTGTGTGTTTAGGGTTCAATATATACAATTCAGGGATTTATAGGGTTTAGAGCTTAGAGTCTTTTAGGTTTATGGATCTTTGTGTGTTTTTACGGTTTCTAAGGGTACATGTTACTTAGGTTTTTTATGGCGTATATTTTTTGTGTTCTTTTTAAGTTTTACTTTTTACAGATTTTAGGATTTTAGGTTTAGAACTTAGGGACTTTATAGGGTTTAGGGCTTAAGATATTTTTTTTTTGTGTTTTATAGTTTTAGAGTTTACGGATTTTTAGGATTAAGGTCTTAGATCTTAGGGATTCAGGGGTTTTAAATGTATTATAGGATTAGTTGTAGGGCTTACAATATTTAGGGTTCGTTAAGGTTTAGGGTTTACAGTTTCTTATTTTTTTTGGTTTAGATTTTAGAGTATTAGGTTAGGGTTTATGGTTTACGACTTAGGGTTTTTAGGTTTAGGGTTTTAGTTGAAAGTTAAAGAAGAGAAAAGAAGAGAAAAGAGGAGAAAAGAGTAGAGGATTAAAGAGTTTTGTTGCAGATTTTTTCCATGAGTTTAACCCCTAAGAGATATGTAAGATTCATAGTATTGTGTTCGTTCACCCACATACTTATTTTGAGTTTCTTTTGTAAATCTATCCATAAATATTGAGCAGTTTAACTTCAAGATGAGTTCTTTATAAATGTTCTTGATGTATCCTTATTGATTAAGTTTTGGAATAAGATTCTACTTGGGTTAACTTCAAAAAACCATATCTCTTAGATTATAAAGATTTATGTTAACAATAACCTATGAAATTAAAGGAATTTGAACTACTTACAACGTCTGCATTTGTTTGTAAATCCAATTTATAGGTAAAAAAAGGCTTTTACAAATCGCAATGGGAGGAGGGGCTGGCGGAGAAACCATTAATTAAAAAAATGTTGTGTTATATTTTTTTTAACTCCATAAAAACTAAAAAAGTTACTAACTAATAAAAGTCTCAAAAATCAGATTTTCATCTTTTGATCCATTATTCTCTTCTCTCTCAAACCATTCGGCAAAACCCTAAGGAAAAATAAAAGCAGAAGATTCCATTCAAGATTCTTCAATTCTGAAGGTATGTCTCTCTCCAGGAACTCCTTTTTTTCAACTCAAAATCCTACATACAATTACGAATCACTAATGACATCATAATTCTTGGCCATAGATATTTCAAAAAACTAATTAAAGAATTTCAAGAAAGGTTTTCCTGTTCGTACCTTTAAGCTAGGGTTTCAAAGTTTTTAATTAAGTCATTCTTCAGGATTCTCCAAGAACCTTTTTCTTCCAGGTATGTAAGGCAAACATAGTGTTGGAGGTTCATCCTCACGTCCTATATCTTCTTTCAAATTAGTAAAAGAGAAATCTAGGATTCTACCCCTAGATTTGTGTATTCTTGAGATAAGTTAATTTGAGCTCTTGAGTTTATGGTTCTTTTAAAAATTCTATTCATAATAATTGAGTTTTAAACTGAGTTCCATATTATTATTTAGACCCATGAGTTGAGTCATTCATGCCAACAAATCCGCATTAACTCCATTAATTGAGTTCCTAATCTTTTTTGAATTATTTTCCTAATCATGGGGCTACTACATGTTGTCCATGAAGGTACTTGAGTTGACTAGTTCATGGCCATAATTCTGCATGAACCTTATGAGTTGAGTAGTCTAGAGAATGAGTATTATCATTGAGTCTTGAGATCTGAATATTGAGATACTTTATTGCTATAACGGCGCTGAGTTGAGTTGTTCATGTTAATAATTCCACATGAACCCTATAATTTGAGTTAGAAATTTTAAAATGCTTTTTAAACCCAACACTTGAGTTCTTAAATTGAGTTTTCAGAAAGTAAAAATGAGCTTTGAGAAAAAGTTTACTGAAACATGATTTGTATGACAATCAAGAACACCATCTGGTTTTTGTGGTAACGGACCCAACCCGATTGGCCGTGACTGGATAGTGCCCCGGTTTGGACCCCACATACAAACCTGCTAATATAACCAACTTGAAACAGGACAATATGGAGTTTAATCAAATCAAGTAAACCCAACCGTCATTATATATATAAGAGGACCTGTCTCAATAAGGAAGTCATACACCATTTAACCATAACAGCATACGCGAGCCGACAAGGCCGCCATATTCAAAGAATAATAACATACGTATGCCGAAAGGCTGCCACTACACAATACACCAATGATTGTCCGCAGAGACAAGCATGCCACTGTACAAGCGGACATCCAAACAAACCATGTCCAGACCATTATCAAAACATATAATACAACCCAATAATGTCCACAGACCTCTAAAGGTAACAGTACATAGTGAAACTCGAGGGACAGGCCCCCGCGCATACCCATAGAACGAGCAAAGACTGACAGAAAAGTATGTCCCAAACGACTGGGCTCCGGAACAGTGGAGCTCTCCCCAATCAGCAGGTAGATATCCTAGGCGGGAGGGCGGGAGATAACCGAACTGTGCGGGTGTATAACATGCGGCATGAAACGCAGCGCCCCCGAGGAAAGGGGGGGGTCAGTACGGACAAATCGTACTGAGTATGTAAATCATAAGGTAAAGCCTGACAGGAATACCAATTATGCAAGCGAAACAAAATATCCTACACATCTTACCACTTTTAAGAGAAAATCATGTATATACTTTAACATTTAAGGTGCCCAGATTCCTAGTAAAAGGGTCGGCAAAAATAATCAATCACGTAATCTCCGTCATCATCATCATAATAACCATTCATCATCACCAATCATATATAATTTGTTTTTTAATATAATACCCGGCCCTCTAGTGAGGAACTCGGGTTGACATATGCAAGAAAATCCGACCGAACATTACCCGGGCGGGATCAGGTGAAATGATAATGACTTATGCACGAGCAGAATATTGAGCAACCAATGCAATTAAAATATTTTATACTCAATTGAACAATCAAGTGAACCCGCAAGGAGTATTACCCAAAGATTAATGTTTTATCATTTGATATGGACCTTAATACGAATGGAAACTTAAAATCTAAATGACTCTCAGAGGCCATTACAAAGTGATATTAGAGCTCATAAGCCTTAGGACATAGCCGGACTATATAGAGGATAATTGTGGAAGCAAGAATATACGTACCTAGACGCTCTAGAGTAAGTATCAAAGCGGTCGTATGCTTATTTTAAAAAGTCATGACCAAGCAAAGAAAAAGAACGAAGGGTCAACGTTACATACCGTTAATCGAGGGCCGCACGTCCAATATTTACTGCAATCTATAATCTATAACAAGCAATAATGGTGCCGCAATTAGTAAACATCGTCTTTACTTTATTGTTAAGCTAGCTAATAATTAAATGAAATTCGGCCAAGCAACCTCCCCTATTATCCTCTTACTTCGTCCCAATCCGACAACAATCCAATTATCCACAGCCATACCAATTAACACATATAACCCAAGCTCCTATTAAACAGCCCTCCCCAAAACAAGTTCCGTCTCGGCAACCATAGCCCAGCGAAGGAACGACAAAGCCGAGCGATAACTCGGTTTTATTAATTCACAACACTCTACTATCATATTATCCTTTGCGAGTATAGTACTCATAATCAAATTCAACAGATAAATATGCCAAAACAGGAATTTTCTTTGGCAGTTGCTTTAATCAAAACAGCCCACGCACACCAAAACGACCACCACTAATAATCCGATTATGGTTTCCAGTCATGAATTAGCAATTTCAATAACTAAAAAAACTTCCTAAGCTGACTGGTCACGCCCCCTTCTTAAATAATGGATAATTAACAAGGGTATGTCTAAGAATAGTAACCCCAAACGAAGAGATTACTAAAACAAGGGAATTATTTGCAGCTTGATAGGCCAAGAGTGCAGGGTTGTGGTTTCTCCATTGACATGACTGCCTAAAGACAAGTGTTGATGAAGGGAAGATGATATTTAAGCAATGCTTTCACCCACTTTATTAGCAGGGAGTGGATTTCTCCACCTAATTTAATAGTATGAAGTGGAGGCAGCCCCCCTCTACACCGGTCCATAAGGCCAGCCCACAGCTGATCCCCTTTTTAATTTTTGCCTTGAGTGGGTGGGGCCCCACAACCCACTGGATTAAATTAATCCTAATCAGCCACCAATTATGAGTGGTGGGGCCCATGGATTAAATTCAATCCAAATAGCCACTAATTATCCCTCCTAAAGTTTTAAGTAATAATGCCACTTACATTAGCCAACTCATACTTAATATCACTTTGGAAATAACATCCTTGCATAATATTTCTTTAGTCTTTTAGATCACGATGCGCACGACGTATATAAAAAAAATACGAGGCATAACATCTTTCCCCCCTCTAGGAACATTCGTCCTCGAAGTAATTTAGCGTCTTGCAAAAACAAATTCCAGCGACGGTCTCCTAAGTATACCTATTCAACCTGCATTCCGTAACTTAAAGATGCTACAGATTCATAAGCTCATTATTCTATCAATATAGGTCAAAGCTAGAATTGAATTACCTACAGGTACGGGGAACAATAAGGATACTTATTCTTCATTTCGTTCGTTCCCAAGTCATTTCCTCTCATTGTTATTTTGCCACAACACTTACGGGAAAGCCACATCTTAGTACGTAACCTTTTAACTCTGATTATCAAGTATAGCCACGAGGTTTCTCCTCATTGACAACTCCTCTGTTACTGAATATCATCTAAGGGATCTCTAAAGGGAATCACCAATAATTTAACGTGCATCGATACATGGAAGACTGGAGTACCGCCTCCAAATAAGATGGTAGCAATCCAACTCATAGGCAACCTGCCTATCCTTACGAACCCAATATGATAAGGCCCAATGTATCTCGGACATGAGCTTCCCCTTACTGCCGAATCTCAGCAACACGCCCTCATGGGTGATACCTTCGGAATACCAGTTCAACAATATTGAAACTCAAAATCTCGACGACCACGATATCTGCATATGACTTCTGCTATCTGGGCTGCTCAGAATCTTTTGAAATAAGCTTCACTTGTCAACAGCTTGCTGAATCACATCCGGGCCTATTAAACGTAGTCTCGCCAACTCAACCAACCAATGGGGTGATCTGCACTTCCTCCAATATAAGGCCCGTACAGGTGCCAATCGGATACTAGAATGGTAGCTATTATTATAGGCAAACTCAATGAGCGCAAGGGGTCATCCCAGATTCCATTTGAAAGTCATAATACAGTGTCCCCGCAAAATATCTTTGTGTACTGAATAGTACGCTCAGCCTGCCCATCAGTCATGAGGGTGAAATGCGTTGTGCTAAGGGTTCACCTGTGTGTCCCCAATCCCTTTTGAAACGATCTCCAAAAGTGTGGCTGTAAATTGAGCTTCCTCTGTCTGATATAATGGAGTGGGGGGCGAACCCCAATGAAGGGTCTCACTATCTCCCTGACATATAACCTCGCATATCTTCAGCCGAAATAAGTAGTCCTACTTGGAAGAAAAGGGCCGATTTCGTCCAGCCCTACTACAATTAACCCATATAGAGTCAGACGTCCGTCGAAGTGCGACGTAAGCCTGTAAGGTGTGTTGAAGGAAGTCCATATTAATAATCTCCCATTCCAAGTCGGGATCTCATCTCCTAAATAATCCACAGGCTTTTGATGTCGATCTTGACTTGTTGACAATTTGGGACTGATAAACAAACCTCCGGATTTCCTTTATGCCATCCCACCAAATAAGCATTGACGGTCTGATACATTTGGTGACCCTGGCGTGAATAGAATAACGGGAAGAGTGTGCCTCTCCCATAACCTGCAGTCGTTTTAGCCGCAGTATCGGGTGGTCACACAATTGCCGTCATATTCGTTAACACTCCCTAAGGTGTAACTTAAATGGGGTCTTCTTCATTTTGTAGAGATGCATACGCATACCTGTGCCAGGAATAGGGTCATTGATTGGGGCTTACTTACCTATCTATGATTTGAGTGCTCAACAACCTCTCGAATAGAAAAACTCAACTATCTTCCCGAATTAGCTAGACGGACTCAAAGGCTGGAATAGCCGCTGTATGAATCTCCCGAACCATTTATCCCTCCCTTCTGGTTTTACATATGTCAAGCTACCATGAACTTTACGGCTAAGAGCAGCATGACCTCACAACATTCGCTTCCCTGGATGATTAAAATATCATCACATTAATTCCTTTGCAACTCTAACCACCGCCTGTCGTACTAAGTTCAGATCCTTCTGTTTAAAGATATATTGAAGACTCTAGATCTGTATATAGATGTCCAATGGCACCACTATAAATAATTGTCTCCATATTTCAAGGCATGAACCACGACCGCTAACTCCAGATCGTGAGTAGGATAGTTTCTTTTACATGCTTCCTAAGTTGTCGGGAGGCATAGGCTTAACTTTGCCATGCTGCAATCAATACACATCCTAGCCCACCACCGAAGCATCACAATAAAATAACTAGCCGTCTGGTCCCTCCGGAAGAGTTAGGACTGGAGCGTAGTTGTAGTCAATTGTCTTTCAATAGCTGGAAGCTTCGCTCACAAGCATTGGTCCACTGGAACTGCTGCCTTTTGAGTTAGCCTGTCAAAGGCGCTGTGAAATTGAGGGGCAAAACTTTCTACGGAATCTCCTGAATATCCTGCTACCCCAAAAAGTTCGCGTACCTCAGAGGGGCTTAGGTATGGGCCCCAGTCTTTTACAGCCTCAATCTTCTGCGGTCTACTACGAAAATGAAAAAATACCATCAGCTTCAATAATATGCCCCAAGTAAGATGGCCACTGAAGTCAACCAGAACTCGCACTTAGAAAATTTAGCATACAAACTTCTGTGCTGAAGCACCCAAGTACCGTCCTGTTAAATGATCTGCATACCCTCTTCAGAACTGTGAATAGACCAGAATATCGTCTTATACATACCACTAACAAACATATCAAGGATGGTTTGTTTTTAAATACTCGAGTCTTAAATCTTATGACACGCTGGGCATTAGTCAGCCCAAAAGACAGCAATCTAAACTCATACTGCCATATCGGGTCCGGATGCCGTTCTTGGAATATCTGCCTCCCTTACAGCACTGATGATCACCTGCTGCAGTCTATCTTTGAATGAAAAACACTTTGCACCCTGCAACTGGTAATCATAGATCGTAAATCCTTGGGAGGGCGGGATACATGTGCTTTATGGTTACTTTGTGCAAACTTGCCTATAATCAATGCACATCCGACAGCGACCCATCCTCTTCCTAAAACGTACCGGTGCCTCCCCAAGGTGAGTACTAGGCCATTGAGGAAGCATTTTCTAGCAAATCCCTCAAATTGCTCTGTCAATTCTTTCAAACTCAGCAGGTGCCATTCTATAAAGGAGGTATTAGTATAGGCGGGGTATCTGGAGAGTACATCGATAGTAAACGCTATCTCCCCTTCTGGAGGAAGGCCTGGAGTTCCATCGGGGAAGACATCAGGAAATTCATTAACACAGGGATATTGAAGAGTCGGTGCCTCTGCCTTTATGTCATGCACGAATCAGATGGTAAATATAGCCTTTTTCTAACCATATTCCGGCAACTTGAGGATTGAAATGAACTTACCGTGGGCGATACTGACTTCCCTGCCACTCTATAATGGTTCCCCTGGAAATTGAAATCGAACTATTTCCTATTGCCAATCAAAATTAGCCTAACAAGCAGCCAAACACTCCATGCCATGATAATATCAAACTCAATCAGGATTTAACTCTTATTAGATCTGCTACCAGGTACGACGACTATATATAAACTACTGAAACAATTCCTATATACTCGAGACGCTATGACAAAATCTCCTACAGGTGTAGCTACCTCAAATCGGTTCTATACTCAGACTCCTATTCCGATCCTACTTAGCAACAAAGGGAGATTATATAGATAAGGTGGAAACACCTGGGTTATCAAGCATACACAATTGGGAGAGAGAATAGTGATAATATACTGTGATCACATTAGGTGACGCCTCTGATCTTCTATTCGTCAAAGCATATATACGTTTTTTGAGGGACCAGCTTAGAATTAGAAGTTGAAGATCCACCCACGTCCTCTACACGGACCGGGCCTGGCGCCTGAATACTCTGCCCGTAGCGGCGCATTAGCCACAGAAGAGAAGTTTTGTGTGAACCAGCAAAGGACACTGTAGGTGTTGTGCATACACCACTGCATACCTCTAAAGGTGCCACTCCCTCATATATGGCCCTGACGGCCCGCAAAGAAAAACAAGCACTGTAGCCCAATGGACATTCCCAAGGAGGAACTTACCACACGGAGAACACCGAGGAAAAAGGTGGACTCGCTGCTCAAAACACACGCACACTTGACCTTGATGCCTAGAGCTCTGAACAGCTTCCGATATTCACATCGATCGAACCCCTTACCCATGAAATGTGGGGGGTGCACTCGTGTGATGGCTGGGAAGAAATCTACATGCTGCTGAGACATGCCCGCTTTGAAATCGTCAGATAACCTCCAGCTGATCTAGCCCTCTATGCTGGCATATATTATAATCCTATCTTGGCTGGACGTCCCCGGGACGAATCCCTCTACCCCCTGGCATATTCCGGCACCCGAAACGCCATGTCCATTACCTGGCTGAAAGAGTCACTGCCATACAACCGTAATCAAAATAACGTCCAATCCCATCACATAACGACTGTACCTTGTCTTCCATATCAGCACAATGTAGGCGCATGCCTAGTCAATGAAATCAAACTCGAGTGCTATACTCTCGAACGCTACTGCCATTTTGCTTCAAAATGCAAGAATCTATCGACTCTAGCTCGCTTCATCTCTAGAGGAAGGAAGTGGCCGGGAAAGCGCTCCACAATTCATCCCATACTGTGGAGGAGAGCCCCTCACCCCTATACGATAACTCCAAGCTCATACCACTTAAAGCTACATCCGAAAATCCACGATTACATAGCCAACTCAAACAGACTCGTCTCCGAGCCTTGATTATCCTCAATGTACGCTGCATCTGACGAATAAACTCTTGCGGATAATCCTGGGGCCTTGACCCAAAGAACTCTGGAGGATTACAACGTAAGGAAGTCACGGCCCTGAAGCATAAGATCTGTCCGCTGACAAACTCCTAGTCCATGCCTGCGAGCCTGATCTTCCAATAATCTAGTCAGCAATTGAACCGCATCTCTCATGGCCTATCCTCCGCCCCTGACTGAGGGCTGGCGGTTCAGATGTTGGGGACTCGGGGGCTGGCGTGGTTGTCCCCGAAACTGGAGTGCTGCTGCTCGAAGTCTTCTGGCTGGTGGGGGTGTAGCAGAGTCTCCGACGGAGCATAATACCAGGCATAGACTGGGCACGGGCCCTAGTAACTCTCCGGGTTGACTAGTCACCTTCTGCTAACGAATTTTCCCTTCTGGGCCGGATGGCGGCTTCTTTGGAGGACTAGATGAAAACAACGGATCGTTAGAGAGGGATTTTATCATGTTAATATAGCTCTATGCCACGATCTAGAATAAGAAGAAGAAGATGACATTCCTAAATGTCCTGAGCTTCCTGTTTTAGATGTGGTGACAAACACCCGATAACAAGACTCTATAGAACGGTCTGTAGACACTTCCGAGAGGCAAGGAAGAAAAACGCTCTGATTACCACTCTTTTGGCACGACCAAAATCCCGATGCGGCAGTGATAGTGCCCTGTTGGACACCCACATACAAACCTGCTTGACTAAGTAAACCAACTGAAACTTAAACATATGGATGTTTTAATCAAATCAAGCTAACCCAAGTCATATATATATTAAGAGGACCTGTCTCATAGAGTCATACCATTCAACCATAACAGCATACGCGACGACCGACAAGGCCGCCATATTCAAAGCATAATAAACATCCGTATGAGACAAGGCTCGCATACACAATACACAATGATGTACGCAGCCGAAATGGCTTGCCCCGTACAAGCGGACATGCCAAACAAACCATGTCCAGGACCATTATCCAAAAATATATATACAACCCAATAATGTCCACAGACCTTCTAGAGTACATTAGTGCAAACTCGACGGGACAGGCCCCCGCCATACACACTAGACGAGCAAAAAGACTACACAAAAGGATGACCAAACGCACTGGGCCTCGGAACAGTGGAGTCTCCCAATCAGCAGAGTAGATATCCTAGGCGGGAGGAGGGAATCACCGACTGTGCGTCTACACCTGCGGAATGAAACGCAGCCCGAGGAAGGGGGGGCCGGGTCAGTACGGACAATGTTTACTGAGTAGTGTAAAGCATAAGGTAAAATGAGAAGATACCAATAGGGAAAGTCGAACACAAAATATCGCTACACATATACCCTTTTTTAAGAAGACAAATCATGCATATTTGAACATTTAAGGGGCCAGCTTCCCTAGTAAGGGCTCGGCAAAAAATAATCAGCCAGTAATCTCCGTCATCATCATCATCATAACCATCCTCATCACCAATCATATATATAATATACATACCCGGTCCTCGAGGGAGGAACTCGGGTGACATATTGCCCCCCCCCAAGAAGAAAATCCGCCCACGGAAACATTACCCGGCCGACTCGGTGAAATGATAAAGGCTCATGCCCACGAGGCAGAATATTATGAGCAAACAATATCGAACAATAAAATTAATTCTTAAACCTCAATAGAACAATCAGCGAACAGCAAGGCAGTATTACCAAGACTAATGCTTATAAGATTATGGACCTTTATAACGATATGGGAAAGTAAAAATCTCAAGATCTCTAAGAAGCATTACCATAGATATTTAGAGCATCATCATAGTACGCACTTAGACATAGACCGATAATTATATATAGAGGAATAATAATGTGGAATGGAAGCAAGAAATACGTACCTAGACGCTCTAGAGATAAAGTATCAAATCCTGGTCGGTATTCCTCGATTTTTAAAAGTCATGTCAAGCAAAGAAAGAAGGGAGGGACAACGTTCACAACCTATAAGCGAGCCGCACGTCCAATATTACTTCTCAAGCTTATTTAAACTTTCTTTAAAACACAAGCAACAATGTGCGCATGATAAACATGCTTTACTTTCTGGTAAGCTAGCTAATAATTAACGAAAATTCGGCAGGCACATCCCCATTTTCCTTTAATTCGTCCCAATCGACAACAATCCAAATTTATCCACAGCGTCAAGACTAAGAACACATAGAACACAAAGAAAGAAGAGGAGGAAAAATGCCCCGACCCCCCCCCCCAAAAAAAAGTTAACGGTCTAGACGGAAAACCATTAGCAGCGATCCAGCAAACGACATCACCGAGCGATAACTCGTTTTATAATTCGCAAAACACATCTACCTTATAGTTATTATCTTTGGAAGTATATACTCATAATCACATTCAACCATATACATAATGCCAAACAAAGAATAGGAATTTTCCTGCAGGTCTTGCTTAAATCCAAAATAGACCCAAGCAAACAACACGACACCACTACATAAAATCCGCATGGTTTACAGTCATATTAGCACATTCAATAACTACAAACAAACTTCCTAAGTACATGGTCACGCCCCCCTTCTTAAATTAAGGATAATCAACAAGCGGTATTTAAATATTAACACACCAAACAAGGAGATTACTAAACAGGAAGGAAGGAAATTTATTTGCAGCTAAGGCAAGAGTTGCTAGGGTTGGTTACCCAAGTTCATGGTGCATTAAGACAAGTGGTGAAGGAGAAGATGATATACAGCAATGCATTTTCACCACTTATTTAGCCATGGAGTGGATTTTCCACTAGTTAATAGTATGATAGTGGAGGCGAAGCCCCCCAACCCGTCACCAAGGCCAGCCCACAATGTGCATCCCTTTTTACATTTTGCCCTTGAGTGGTGGGGCCCACTGGGATAAATTAATCCTATCAGCCACCATTATGATCGTGGTGGGCCCATTGGCATTCAACTCATCCAAACTTAGCCATAATTAATCTCACTTAAAGTTAATGGCACCTTAATTAGCCCCAACTCAACGTAATATCACATTGGAAAATAACATCATTTGTTTGCATAATATCTTCTTTACGTTCTTCTAGAGATCACGATGGCATACGTAGTAAAACAAAATTAAGATGCATACACACCATCACTGTCTCATCGAAGTAATGGTTCAATTTATTACATCATTGTATATGCAGTAGGATATTCCTGAGTAATACGTAATGTAATCAATAATAATTTGATAATATGATTTTGAAATGTTTTTTAGAAAGACCAGAGTTGAGTTTAGTTTCTTTAAAATGATATATGGGAACTAAGTATTCGTAAGAGTAAATGTTTCAAATTTAAGATGAGAGGAAACTATGATTTCCAAATGAGTTTTGATTGGTTTGAGTACCCATCTCTTTAAAGAAAAAGATTTTTGAGTAATAATCTCAAACCAAAGAAAAATTTATGTTCTTAAACATATGAGCTAGCATATTTTAGGAGTAGTATTGAGTACAAATATGGGGATAGTTCAGATAACTCAGGACCCTCATAAACCATGTAGCCAATGTGGGTATAAAGGGTCATACTTTCCATATTATTTCTTAATGTTTTTAGCATAAAGTAGTGGATCAATTTAGTAGTAAGGTTTTATACCCTCGGAAAGGTATAGTGTCAAGACCCGGATTCTGGAATCCAAATCGCAACCGGCGTCATTGACCTCTTAGAGGTCGCAGACAAGCCTCTTTTTGCATTCGTCACATTCATACGGTTAATTTTAGTGGAAAAAAAACACTTTTAAAATAATGTGGTTTATATTGAAGTATACATCAATTCATGATAAACATGTATTTGTAAGGTCGGTTCATTGCTCATATACTACCATATTATAGTTATAGAAATATACAACTTGACAGAAAAATAGGATAACATGTCATAGTAATATTGCCAAAACGACACTATTACAAGGTCTGAATAGTATACAACAGTAAACACTAGTGAACATATTCCACTAGTAAAACCTTTACTACTAAGCAGAAATCGCAAAGGCCGGCATACTCGGTGATATAATGAGCTACTCTTCCCTAACCAAAGTTACGAATGAAATCTCTGAGTCGAAACAACTTGGCAATGATTACTTCAAAGTCCACTGAGCCTATGCACATGAAACTAGTAATATTGTATGGACTTTAGTAAGCAACTTATATATGGGTATATGAAGAAACACATAATGGTAATCATGAACAAGAATGGCCTCTTCCTAATCAACATGCTTCTTGGGAGCGTCAATTTTTGACTTGCCTAATTCGTAATAGGAAGGCATAACGTGAAGAGTCAACCATCAGACACATATAGGTTCACATACAATACTCATGTTTCATATATTATTATCATTTTCAGAAGAACGGAGACTTGAAATCATGGACGTAGCATTAAGAATCTCAAGTGAGGGCCCAACATTATGGGACTTCAAACCCGAGGGCCTACTTTAGCAAACACAAAGTTTATTCAGTGTTCATTCTTACGTCACATTATTCACTTGTTCACAGAGGCCTGATGTACACTACCAGATATATCCTAAGAGAAGTTTTAAGACTTCATCAGGATCAATGAAGTGCCAAGACCAAGAACTGATCTAATGTCCTATTTATGAATCCGATTTAAACTATTAATGTCCTGCCACAAACACCTGAGGTATATCAATTTATTTATCGTTAATAATTCTGACCGGTACTTAAACCTCAACCAACATAGATCATTTGAGAATCAGAAACATCCGGTTGTCTCTCCCACACTGCTGAAAAGAGGTGGATGGAGTCCACTGGCCCAGAGTGATGGGCAATGAAAACCAAAAACATTTAGCTATAGGGGTTTCGACCACCAAGCTAGTTCCCTATGTTTGCAAAGAGTCAACAGACTAGCCGAGATTTAAGGAGACGCCATACCAACCTTGGGGACAGTCTCACTCATTGATATTTAGTGATACATCCCTTCCTGATAAGAAGGCATTACCAATCCATAATAAGCTATCCTATCGGTTCTAGTTTAAAGTTCATATTACAATCAACTCATTACTCATCGAAGCTTACTTCTTGCAGTAGGTGTCATAGGTTAATTATATGATTTATATCATTCCCTTTACATAATAAGTGGAAGTGTCCTTACCACCTTACATATAGAATGTGATGTGAGACTATTGTCTCTTAATATTCAACACCTCTTTGGGAATACTTTTAGTGACTTTACTTTGGTTTGTTGAGACTTGTTGCCCCATTCATCTTAGCTCCTCTCAGTTGTCACTCCCATTAGCATAGTGTCGTACTAATTAATACCGCATTACCTGAATGTTCATTTCTTCATCTTGCCCTAACTTACATCATATGCCATGCCTTATGGCCTTAGTGTAGTTTTACACTCATGCTAGTTATCCCCTTTTGGTGTTTAATATATCTATTAAGTGTTCATGATCAATAAGTTGTATATGTGCAAGACTTATGCATCCTTGTACATCGCCGGGGACCCAAGTTCGATCACTAGTGCATGCATTTTATTTCATTATATGTTAGACTTCTGGAGCTCAAATTTTCGGTCAAGAGAACCCATGATTCGATCCCCAGTCGGCAACATTTTAGTGTTAATTATTTCTAAAGTGTTTAGGTATCTATATATGTCCAAGAGAATCCGGGGATCGAATCCCAGGGCCTAATGTTATTATTTTATTTTGGTATTGTGAGATTATGTATCTCACATCCTTGGCCGAGTAGTGGTGTCTCACACACTAGCGAGTAATAGACGGTTTACGCAATCCCCTTTCTCACATTATTTTTTTTCTTTTGATTTAAGGTTCTAGCTTAGTATTAGGCCTTAAGTCTTGAGTTCAACATCAATGGCAGTAAGGTTATCCATTTTCTTCATTTTTACTAGGGATTAGCAGAAACTATACCAATTAACATATGGCTAATTCATTTTCTGGCATTTAGCCTTGGAGTTCAAATTAGGAGTTTTTACAGGTAACTGTTGACAATTCATTTAAGAGCATGAAATTTCAGTTTCTTTTGTTCCATTGACTATCGCGCTGCTTTAAATGTTAAGAATGCAAACACAATTACATCGAAACAATGATTCACAATATTTAAGTAAATCGTAACCAACGCAAATGACAGAAAAATAAATGCTTTGTGCACATATGACATTCTAACATTCCGGATCATTACATAACAAACATCATAAACTGCCAGAAACCATATTGCAACAATTCACAATAGTTCCTTAAAATCAGCTACCAGAAAATTCCTACCAACGCAATGCATCAATCGGTCATAGGATCTAATGACAAAGGCATGCAACGGGGACAACCTTAGTGTTTGGATATTGGGAATTTAATGAGACTTAGGAAACTTGGGAAAGAGGAACCAAGATAGAAAGAAAGCCATACCGCTTTTCAGCCTTGACAACCAGCCACAACCACAAGTTAACCCACACACACAACCTTCTTCCGAAGTGTGATTCTTGTTCCCATGTAGAGGTTCTCGTTACATGATTTTCTTAACAACACTTCGGCTCGTAACAAATTTTTCTTTTTGTTTATGAGGATGAGTGAAGTTGAGAAAGATTTCTCTTAGAACAATAACTATTACTTTTGTCTTCTATGTTGGAATGTTAGGTAAAGATGAAAAAAAAAACAATGCTTTTAGGATATATAAAGAATTTAAGAGTGGACATAAAGACTCTCCTAGTGGGCGTCGTGCAACTCAGGTTGGGGAGTTTGTTGTTGACTTAGTCAAATATTAGATGATAAAATCCGATTATAATCATTCAATTAGTACATACTGCCACTCTGATTTTGTCTAATTTAAATTGCCCCCATTTTGTTCTCCAATCGGCTTGAACCCGAGTGTGAGATTGGTCACAATCGGGTTTGAACCCATGGAGCTTTGACCCATTTTGACTAAGTAAAATACATTATTTAATTAATAAATATCAATCCTAGGGTAATTACCATACTACCCCTGCCCAAACTTACCGTTTTACCCTGAACCCGTAAGATACTAGGACTGACCCTCTATGTCGGTTTTATGTAAGACTCAACCCGGGTTGAATATCGTAGTGTTCGGGGGCCCTATCATTGCTGGAAACCAACCCTCCTAGATATAACCAAACTCACCCAAGTTCCTGTTGCTTGGCTACGTCGAATAGGTCTACGACTTGGTCCCACGCGCATCAAGCCTGTGGTGATCCAATCTATCCTAGTATTGTAGGTTGCATTATAGGTCTTATTCAAATAGTCGCATTTCGGATTTGTTAACATATAGGACGACCCTACAGCGTGACCGGTAAAAACTGTCTAACATATAGCTATAAGTCGATGGTTTTTCGATTACAGACACTCCAGAAAGATCACAATATATTGTCTGTACACATTGATATTATACTTTTCCATAAGACGAAGTTTATATTGTATCCTTGTATATAAATTGATATATACTACAATCTAAATATATATATTTGCTTCCACTATATTAAAATCTTACTGTAACCATTCTTGAAATATACTCGTCTGGGTGAAGAGCCTATCAAGTTTTAAGCATAGGTATTGGGGGGGTACATAGGCATCCCAAAGCCCAATATTAGAAAACCAACCTATTGGGCATATTACCCGAAACTCACCTGCCCTACCCAACCTTAAGGTCTTACGCCCACAACCCCATTTTCTATCCCCGCTCCCCATTAACAGCTTTGTCCATGAACACTCGCTACATGCAATAAAGCCCCCCCCCCCCCCCCACCCCTAGACCCCCTCACCCCCAAATCTTCATTTCTATCCGTTCACACACCAAAAAGGGCGAGGCGGCATCAGTGCTCTAACTCGTAATCATTAGCACAGACTAAATAAAATGGGAATGTAGAGAATTAACAGTTGCCCCCATGGGAATAGAGAAGAGGATCCTTTGGTAAAATAAGTAATGCCATTCCAAAATGACACAACACAAGAATAGTTATGTTCGGAACCATGAGCAGCAACCCTGTGCAATAAATGGAAACCCATGTGTAAGAAATTCATTTAGGGTCGGTAGGAAGGTTGGGGCAGGGCCACATGTGGGGGGTCAAGCCCTGTGGGGTGTTGAGGTTCCTAACACAACTCTAGTTCTAAATAATCTCTCACTAAATAAACCAATTAGTGCACCCGACTAACCTATGTCGTAACCAGCCCGGTGACACTAACCTAGTAAAAGACTTTAAGAGACAACACTCATACCTAAATAGGATAGTCCAAACGGGGTGAGGGTATGGTCTAACGACTTTAATGGGACGGTATACAAGTACCCGTGACAGCACCGAATGAAGTTAAATTAGCAATTTTAATTAATAATTTAAATGTTCAAAACGAAAAATCTGTACATGTAACTTGCGTAACTAGGTAAAAAACACATCCTAGTACCCTAACCTAGGATGGTCCAAAGGGTGGTTTGGTCCCCCTAACAACTTGGGGTGGGGTACTTTTTTAATTACATAGGTGTACTAATGTAAGTAAAAGTCAATTATTAATGAATTGTATTGTCAAAATGAAATGCTTACACTAACCTAGTATAACTCAAGAAATATTCTAGTACTTAACTTAGGATGGTCCAAAAGGGTTAGTTATGGTTCCAATAACTTAGGGGTAATTTAGTAATTACCCTAGATATCTTAATTAATTAAATTATCCATTTAATTAATTAATTTAAAGGGGGAAAACGAAATCCTTAGGAAAAATTTCAGATTTGACTGAGTGTTGTGTTTTCCTAGTTCTAGTCAATCTAGGAGGGGCGATTTAGTAGTTAATTAATTAATTAATTTAATTAACTTATTAATCCTTGGTTAAATGAGTCAATATAAGTTCATAAACCTGAAAAATCACGATCAAACACTTAGAAAAGTCGATGCTAAAACATTAAGAAAAAAGGCAAAAAGTTCATTGACGTTCTTAGGTGAATTCAAGGTGTTCTTCAAGGCTTCGTTCAAAGTTGTCTTCGTATATTAAGTTCGACATAAGGTATGGTTTTCTATCCTGGAATTCTTTCTCCAAGATTACTTTTCATCGTGTTGAATCTATGAAATCTCGAAACCTTAGGTTTATGTTTCCACACATTCTGTTGACACGTCCTTTATACCTAGATTTGTTCACGATTTTTAAATGTGATATATAGTTAGTATTAATAATTTTTTTGTATGTTTGTTCTAGCTGATATTATGTGTAAGGTTCTTGATTGTAAAGTTCGAAGGAACATATGAATGTACTCGACGATGTTAAGTGTTCCTTCGTGATATTAAATGCATCACTTGTGTTCCGAAACATGCCGACGAGTCTGGATATTACGGATTGTGCCTGTGTATACGTGATTTTAAACATAACTTTATGAAAGGTTATGTTCAATAAAGTGTTCATATAAGGATCCAAAAGGCTACTAATGTGATTGCTTGAACTATGCTTTTATAAGGTTAGCTAAAGATACTCCATGAAATCATTACTTGAATGAATGCTTTGGATGATGCAATAAACGAGAAAAATACATTATTAGACATTTTATTAAATGTAAAAGGCCCTATCAAGGGTATCTGTTAATCGTTAAAGGTGGGCTATGAATAACTGTACCTAACAAAAAGGTGGGCACCCCCTTCCCTCCGTCCATAATGAGCGCATTTTTTTGTCATTTGTTTCTCTTCGTAACTTTAACTTGTTGCCATAATAAATTAGATATGAACACATTTCCAAAATTGTCTAGGACACTACTACATTTATGCCAATACATATAACCAAAATATTCCCCTGTAAGGACCACTTAAGTCTACATCTAAGGGGAAAATTCACTAAGCCCTATCCAAGGGCATGCCAATCTTGGGACAAGCACATGCCCTAAACAATGAACGATGAAATATGGAATCATTGAATGCAGTTCTCATTATCCATAAACGATGACATGAAGCTACCAAATGAACGTAAGAAGAAAGTAAGGTGGGTTTACCATAATTACACTATGTTAATTTAAGAAAAGTTACATAAATCATGTGGTAAAGAAAGTGAGACAAGCATCACTTCCCCCTAAAAGAAACTCTGTTAAGCTACTCACGAAAAAAGGGTGTTAAATGTTTGAGACACAGTCTCCATTAACACTCAACGATGATATGTACGGATAATCTTTTTCATCAACGTTAAAGGAAAAAGGATGATAATCCTCATAGAGAAAGTATAAACCTCAATTCAAAAGAAAGCTTTAGATGTTTGAGTCAACTCTAAATGATAAGAAGATAAATGAAGTCGAGCAAAGCACTAATCTTATAGTATGAGAGTGTGCTGGCACGGTGCTAAGTCTCATGAGCTGAGGCTAGCACCAAGGTAGATAACATAGTCTCCAAATGGGTTCTAGTCTTAGCACATGCCTAGACAAATGGGAACTAGCCCTGTGGTGGTTACACTAACTCCCCCCCCCGCCCTTCATGTAACCCCCCCAC
>JAKWJA010000381.1:0-50197 GCA_027704765.1 Solanum habrochaites | reverse complement strand
TTGTACTGGACCCACCCTACTTTATGTTTTCCTTTTGTTTATTGGTGGAGTGCAGAAACGTGCCGGTAATACTTCGGACTCAACAGTAGTTTCACGCCAGGTCTTCGTCACACGGATCTTAAGGGTGAGTAACTGCTCTAGTTGGACTGGATCTCCTTTCCTCATGTCTTGATGCCTTGACGTTTCGGCATAGACTAGCTTTTATGTGTTTGCTTCTTAGAATACTCTTGTTAGTAAGTGGACATTAGATGTTCTTGTGGTGATTGATGACTCCAGATTTGGGGGAATTAATAGAAGTTTGAATTTAGAAGTTATTTTGAATTGTCTTTTATTTATGAGTTTAAGACTCCGCGATACTTTATGTTGATATTAAATTGAAATGTTAAGGTTTAGATTGGTTGGTGCGCATCACAAGGAGGGGTTAACAGTGGGTGCAGTCGACGGCTCGGTTTGGGTCGTGACAAAAACGATTTAGTTGCATATAGGCACATGGAATATTACATATAAACACACATAATTCCTTTTTAAAAAAAAATCAGGGTTAGGTGGTACTTTCGGGAAGCCGGCGGTTTAATTTAAAATTAGAACTAGACCTCGTAGTTCCTGACTTTCCCACTAACGATAGGTTAGGAGATAGTGCTTATATTTATTTTTTTAACAAAATAAACAAATCATCATAATCAAATCCAAAGTTTTAAAGGAGGATTGAATAATGACCTTAAAAATCATGTTCAGAAACTTTGTAAGCAAGAAAAACTAGTAGAACATTAGTAGTAAATTTATAATGCAAAAGATTTTTACATGAAATATAGTTAAAAAGCCAAATAATTTGTTAAATTCCATGAGTGATTCTTAATTTATTATCATTAATATTTAGAAAAACAAACATATTGTAATCATAAGTGCGGAAATCTTCCAGAGGACAAATAAGATGATTAATTACTAATATTAGCTAATTTAAAAAGGGAAAAAATATGCACAACAATTTAGGAGTGGGTATGCTAAAAAATTTATTTACAACCCTACAAAATTGGATTTATAGGTTGTACATGTGGAAATTAGTAAGGTTTAATTAGCAATAATGACAGCGATACTTTACAAGTTCACTATCTTGTTAAGTTCATTAGCATGCTAAAAAAAACAATATAGCATATAAAAGCTAAGATCTAGGTTACAACTTTTTAATATACAAAGCTATCATTGGTTCAATAATTAAACAGCAAAAATAACAATTTAATTGAGTTAAATAGTTATTTGGGGTATTCTATATGTTGCATATTCTAATGACATGAGTAATAGACGGAAAAATTTATATCAATCCACAATTAGTAAAAAAATAAGAAGCAAAGAAAATAATTAGCAAATATAGATCTATATGATTAATTATTTTTTTCTTTGTCTTATTAGTATTTTTACTTGTGAGTGATATAAATTTTTCGTCATTACTAATGTACATAGAATAGGCAACATATTAGATCACCCAATAGTCTCTTTAAAATCAAAATGGTTGGCCTTGTTTATAGTTTTGAACCAATGTGAGCTTCTTGTAATTTAATAAAGTTAGTTAACCTAGAGAAAAATCTTACTTTTATATGTTAATAATTTTTTTTTAGCATGCTAATGAAATTTAACAAGAAAGTAACCTTGTAAAAGTAGCGATGTCATGATTGTTAATTGTAAACCTTATAATTTTAAATGTGCACCTAGAAAATCATGTTGTAGGTTGTAAATAAAATTTAGAATACCACCACTCCAATAAATTGATGTGCATATTTTTGCCCCTTTTAAATTAGCTAATATTATAGTTAATAATCTTATGTGTTCCTCTTGAAGATTTCCGCACACTTAGTGATTACAATATGTTGATTTTCTTAAAATATTCATGATAATAAATTAAAAATCAGTCTCATGAATTTAACAAATTATTTGGCTCTTTTAAATATATTTCATCGTAAATCTTTGCATTTAATAAATTTACTACATTAATGTTCTTTTCTATAGTTTTTATTCTTACAAAGTTTTTGCAACATGATTTTTTTTAAGGGTCATTATTCATCCCCTTTAAAACTTGGATTGATTATGACATTGTTATTTTTTTTTTTTAAAAAAATTATAAGCACTATTCCTAACCTTATCGTTAGTGGGAAAGGTCAAAGGAACTAACGAGGTTTAGTTCCAATTTTTAAATTAAACCGCCCGCGCGCGGTCCCCCGGAAAGTACCACCTACCCATGGTTTTTTTTTAAAGGAATTATGTGTGTTTATAGGTAAAATATTGCATGTGACCTATATGCAAAACTAAAGTCTTTTAAATCATTTCAAAAAATATCAACTATTGTTTTTTAAAGACCGACTCAAATCAAAATTGGTTCTATGGCGGCGAGATGCGCGGATCAACATACGTGGCATCATCCCTATAAGAAGAAACAAATATTTTTTTATAATAAAAATCCTATTTTCAAAAACTTAATCAATTTTTAAAACTTTGAATTTTGAAACATATTAATTTATTTAATATTTGCCATTATTATAACATAGTCTCGTATGTTAAAATAAATTTGGTGATGGTGTTAATTTATTGATAGCACCTAGCCTGTGCATATCTAAATTAATTAAAAATAATATAAAAATAGTCTTAATTGTTGTATATTATGTCATCACTTAGCAAACTAAATAAAAAAAAATGAAAGTGACCTATTTGACTACTGTAACACCCACATAGATGCAGGGGAGATGACGGCGGGACCCAAATTGGGACCTGAGGGATTGCCTAAACACCTTCCCTCGAGGTAATCTGAACCCTTACCCTAATCTCTGGCTCGGTGACCTTAGCTAGACTTAGTTAGGTTAATAGGTGCCCAACGCCCCTTAATTGTTTATGTGGGAATCCAAACTCAAAATCTCAAAATAGTTAGTAGGGTCGTGCACAAAACTCATTTTTACGAAAAAAAAATAGAGCGCGGACAAAATACATGTGAACAGCGCCAGAAACAAAAATCTCAATATAATAGAAACCACCATTGTCAACCTTACCCCTTTTTCTATTACTACGATTACCCATTTTAATAATAATACCTGAATTATCGCGGCAATCCTCCCCTTTACATGGCGATTACTATATTAATTAATACCTAATGTGTTTTCTTTCAATAAGTCGTTCAAAAACTAATCACTGGAAAACCACCCAAATCCTAGTTATATTTTGTATTAATTATATGGAAATTTTGAATTCTGTATATTGATTTTTTGGTGATTTATTAGGAGGGCAAAATTTGGTTCCGATCTGCACCGAACTCACGTCTAGGGTTGTAACGAACAAAATCAGGCCGCGACTGGCACCCACATTACCCTCCTAGTGTGAGCGAACCAACCCAATCTAAACCTTAACATTTCAAAGATATATCAACAGAAAATAAGCGGAAGACTTAAACTCATTAATAAAAATCAATTCAATACATTATTACTTATCCCCAAAATTGGGAATCATACCACACACAGAAATCTATCTCAAATTATTAATAAGAATGTCTAAGAACAATATAACTAAAAGCTAGTCCATGACGGAAGTTCAAGGCATCAAGACTTGAAGAAGAAGAACCAGTCCAAGCTAGACGATTAGCTCACCCTGAATTTCGATGAAGTGAAGAATGGCTTAGATCTGCTGTTGAGTTGAAGTGACAGAACGTTTGCTGCATTACACAATAACAAAGAGGAAAACATAAAAGTAGGGGGTCAGTACAACCACACTACTGAGGAGTGATATCATCGGCCAACTCAAAATAGGGAACAATTATATCAATAATAATGTAAATCCACTATCAATACTCAACATGTAGCAATAACAACAAGGAATTCATCAATAACTACAACACGAGTTCACACATGAGGACTCAAGCCTCAATACCATACTCTGGAATTAAGTTCATTGATTGAGTATATTCATTACTTTTCAAGATTCTTATCTTTCTTCCTTCGTGTCGGTACGGGACATCCGATCCTAGCTATTCTATCCTGGTGCCGGAACGTGGCACTCCGATCTCATTCTATACTGGTACCGGAACGTCGGCCCCGATCCATTTATCTATACTCGGTGTCGGCAGACGTGACAACTCCGATCCTCATATTTCTATCCTGGTACGAAAGTGGCACCCGATCCATATTCTATCCTGGTGTCGGAACGTGACACTCCGTAGCTCATATCTTTTCCTCGGGAAACGGACGTGGCCCCCCGAATCCATATAATTATCCTGGGTGTCGGAACGTGACAATACCGATCCTCATATTATATCTGGTACCAGAAGTGGCGACCCGATCCCTATTCATACTGGATGTCGGGAACGGGACACTCCGAGATACCTCTATTCTATCCTGACAGGAACGGAACGGGGCACCCGATCCATATTCTATCCTGGTGTCGGAACGGGACACCCCATCCACTAATTCATCAAGCCTCTTTTACACAAGGTCATGCAGTCACTTTCTCATTATATAATTTATCAAGCCTTCTTTCATACTAAGGCATCATCATTCTCATTATATAATATATCAAGCCTTTTTCATACTAGGCATCACATTCATTATATATATATGAGTGGATTAGGGTCTTTCAAGATTTGGGATTCAATAACTTATCATGCTTTGTTATTCATCACAATTTATAATCATAATCGCAAGCATACAACTAAGCACATAGCAGGGTTACAATATTATCAACACATAATATTCATATAAGAGTTCACTACGAATATGTAACATTAACCATAACTAACTCCACGAAGATAGTGATCAAAGACAAGCAATTTCCAAGCTTGTTTTCCTCGTTTTCCTCTTTCCGTTCGACTTTCTCTCCCCGTGTTCTTTGTTTCTTATTCAAACCCTCTTTCTTTTACCCTAATTATTATATAATTAAGTTTGATAAGAGGCACTAATAATCACCTAATTAATTTAAGGTTACCTCTTTTAACCCCCAATAGTAATTAGAATTATTAACATTAACCCTCTAACTTTATAATTAAAGCAGGAATAATAGTCAAAAACGTCCCTTAAAAAATTGAAAGAAATCCGACCCGAAAACTGGGATGCGTAGCCCGTGACGGCCGTTGCCTGCGACGGTCCGTCCTGAGGTTGTCGCAACCGTCAGAGACCAATTTCCACCATAGAGTCTGTGACGGTCGTCACGCCTGTGTGACGGTCCGTCCTGCCATTTTCGTCACGACGTTTAGAGAGTCGATTTTCAGTACCCAATTCAGATTCTAAGTGTTTGAACGACACCCTCCACGACGGTCCGTCGTGACCTTGACGGTCCGTCGGGTGGCCTCGTCACCTCTGCAGTTTTCCAGAATAAATCTGTTGTCAAAACGAATAAACAGGTCGTTACAATAGATACCCACAATTACCATCGTTCGTCCCCGAACGATTTCACAAGAAGGAAAAAAGGTGCGAAAAGAATACCTGAATCCGTTAAAACAGATGTGGGTATCTTTCCCGCATATCTGCCTCCTTCTTCCCAAGTGGCTTCTTCAACCGGTACGATTTTGTCCTTGCACCTTGTGGATGCAATCTCTCTTGACCTCAACTTGCCGAACTTCTCTATCTAAATAGCAACAGGTCCTCCATCATAAGACAAATTCTAATCAAGCAAATGAAATCCCAACGGATAATGTAAATTTCCCTCCCATGGTATCTTTTCAACATGCGAAAATGAAATACCGGATGCACTCCGGACACCCTGGGGGGGGGCAAGGCTAAGTCATAAGCCCCCTCCCCTATTCGCTTTAGGTACATCAAATGGTCCAATTAGACCTTGGACTTAGCTTACCTCTTTTGCCAAACCGCATCACCCCTTACATGGGTGAAAACCTTTTAACAACAAGACTTTCACCCTTCCAGATCCAAGTCTCTAACCTTTCCGGTCTGCATTTCTTTTTGCTACTTTGCGCCGCTTAGAAGCTTTCTTGAATGCCTTCACTTTTCTAACCGAATTTCCCTCAGAGACGGTACCCCAGGTCTACAACTCGAATGCACAAACCAACCAATGGGAGATCTACACCTTCCCACATACAATGCTTCAAATGGAGACCATATCAATTGGAGTGCATAGACCTATTGTACGAAAACTCTGCCAAAGGTAAGAAGCTATCCCAATGGCCACCAAATCTGATACGCAATGCGCGGAAGCATATCCTCAAGCACTTGAATCGTTCGCTCAGGACGAAAGCATGGAGGAGGAGGAAAGATACGGGCTGCCACGCCACGGATCACGGGAGGTTACTAAGGTCCCAACCTAGTACCCATTCATGCCATGCAATGTTCTCCAAAAATAGTAAGTAAACGTGCCGTACCCTCTACGATATAATGGTAGTGGAAACCCCATGCAACGAGACGATTTCTGAGGATGTAGATGTTTTTTTGCTAACTCTCTCATGTGATGTAAGTCCACCGGTTGAACCGGAATGAAAGGCAGACTTAGGTCAATTGTCCACAATTACCAAATGAATCAAAACTTACCCCCAGTGTCTTCGGAAGACAACCACAAAGTCCCATTGCATTCTCTCCCACTGCCATTCAGGAATGTGCATTTTTGAAGTGGTCCTCCGGGCCTGTGTGTTCCATATTTCACTTGTGACAGTTTGGACACTTGGCATAATAATCAACAATATGCGCTTATTCTACTCAACAAAAGTGTTGTTTTAGGTCGACGATACATCTTGGTTGCCAACCGGATGTTAGAATACCTGAAACTATGGGCTTCTTGCAGAATAGTGTTGATCAAATCATCAATGCGGGGTACACAACCATTCCCTTAATCCTCAACAACAACCTTCATCGTCGAGTCGTTGCTTCTTTAGCCTCTCTCCGCACAACACTTTTCCGGATCGCCTTAGTTTCTATCATAAAACTGTTTTCCTTAATTCTTGCAAGAAAAAGAGATCTGACTCCAACTAGCAACAACATCTCCCGTTCTTTATTTCAACGGATCATCAAGTGTAGCAGAGTCTGAACACTCTCTACACAAGGGCGTATAGAGGTTGCAAAGAGCTAGACTTCCCAGTGGCTTCCAGCCTTTCTACTTAAAGCATCCGGATGGTACAAAAATAGTGATGTCGTATCCTTCAGAGTAGTGCCATACTCAATCCTCTGCTCAAATTCAAACTCTACTGATGAAGACATTATGTAGATATGAGATCCGTGTAGACTCACACTTAACCCATTATAAATAGGTGCTCCATTGCTTAGTGCAAAACACCATCGCGGCCATTCCAAGTCATGAGTTTGGATTAGTTTACGTTCATGTGCACTTTTCATTTGTCTTGAGGCCGTAAGCAATACGTTCTTCTTGGCATTAGCACTGCACCCAAAAACCTGAATAGGATGCATCAAATAACATTAGGTTCTTACCATCAACCGGCAAGGGGAGGATAGGCTGCGGGTAGTCAACAAAGTCTAACTCTGAAATCTTTCCTCAACATATCTGACCATACAAATGGAACATTCTGCTTAGTCAAGTTCGTTCAATTGGAAGCAATAGAAGAAATCCCTGGACCAAATCGGCGGTCAGGTAGCTAACCCACAAACAAACTCCGTTATTCTGACAACATTGTGGTCTTACCCAATTCTTCACTACTTCGATCCGAGAAGGATCCACCATTACTCCATCCCTAGAAACCACGTGCCCAAAAAGGACACACTGCATCTAGCCAAAAACTCACACTAGAGAAACTTGGCATAAAGCTTTTTCTCCTACAAGTTTCCAAATACCATTCTCAAATGCTCACTCATGTTCCTCTTACTCTTGGAAGTATATCAGACTATCATCAAATAAATTACGATCACAAAGAGGTCCAAATACGGCTTAAATATCCCGTTCATCGACGCTCATGACGAGCAGCGGGGAGTTTCTAAGACAAAAAGAACTCACCACAATTCGTATGTACATACCCGTTCGAAAAAGAGTTTTGGACATCTCGTGCCCGTATTTTCAATTGATGTAACCGGATCTTCAAGTCAATCTTAAAGAAGACACAAGCACCTTTTGTAATTGATCGAAATCGTCATCAATGCGAGGAAGAGGATACTTGTTCTTAATAGTTACCTTTTAACTGTTGGTCAGTCTTGCAAACTTCGAAAAACTCCCACCTTATTCTTCACAAACCCAAAACCGGAGGCACCCAAGGAGATGCACTTGGTGAATGAAGCCCTTGCTCAACAACTCTTGAATGAGCTTTAACTCTCTTAACTACGCGGGAGGCCATTCTATACGGGGGGGTATAGAAATGGGGGGCGTTACCCGGTTCGAGGTTCTATATCAATACCAGAAGTCAATATCCCTATCTGGGGGCATACCCGAAGATCCTGCATAGAATACATCAAGAACTCACGGACTACCGAAAACCGACTCATCGAAGGTACTTGGTAGTGTCATCTTGAGATTGGCAAGAAAGCTAAACACCTTTACTAACCTTTTTCTTATCACGAAAGAATGAGTGAATACTCCCCGATTGGAAGTGGAGTCACCCTCCCACATACGATCTGTCCAGGCTTGGCATGTCACAGTTTTAGCATTACAATCCAAGATCGTCAAAATTTGGAGAAGCCAGTCCTACCCAGAATTACATCAAAGTCCCCATCTCTAAATACCACATCTACATAAGTGTTGACCTCCCCACCAAATTCACCAAACAAGACCTAGGTACCTTTTCAACTACCACAGACTCACCCACCGGTGTAGAAACACGAAAGGCATGTCAAGTATTCCACAACTGCAATTTAGACCATTAGCAAATGATGATATACATATGAAACGTGGAGCCAGGGTCAAATAATACGATGCCGTGCAATCACAGCCTCAAAAGATTACCTGTGATAACACATCAGACGCCTCCGCTTCAGATCCTCCCAGTAAAAGCTGTAAATGGCCCTATCGTTTGTCTGTCCCTTGCCCTACATGTTGCGTAGTAGTGGCTCATTTTGCCCATCACCTCTGCCGTTGTTATTACCACCATTACCTCGACCGCCACGTCTCCAGAAAAGCGGCCTCTACCATGACCACCTCCTTACCTCTAGCTAAGTGGGGTTCTGTAACTCTGGTTTGACAATACCTCTTGATGTGTCCAACCTCCCACATCCATAACACTCTCGGGTTCATGCAGAGTCCTCGGCGTAGTGTTGACCGTTCTGTGGTGGACCCCCAACTACAGTCTGTAGTGAGACTTGACTTGGTCATTTGATAACCTCCGGAGCTCTGTCCTCGAGAGTTATAACCATTAAACTCTCTCCCCTTCGAACCTTTTCTCTTCGATGTCCGTGGTGGAAGTCGTCTGCTTCACTCCTTCCACTCTATCACAAAGTCAAAATACCACCTCTTTGGAAGGTGTTTGCCGGTAGCCGCTACCTTAGAGGCTGAAATCCGCAACTCTGACCTCAACCCCTTCACAAAACGCGAAAAAAAATCCTTCTTGGGACTGAAAACAGTTGGTGTGGCTTATCTGGATAGTGCGCGAAATTTAGCATCATACGCGTTAACTTTCATCCTCCCTTGTTTCTAGACTCAAGAACTCCGTCCTTTGTTCTATCTATCAAGTCCTTGGATATACTTCTCCATAAACAGAGTAAGATGATTCCAAGTCATAGGTGGTGCCTCTGTTGGTTGACGACTCCATGGTGACGCCAACACATTTTGGCGTTCCCTTGAAACTGTACTCACGAAACTCAACGCCAAACCGTTTACTATACCCATCTGTGTAGTAGCTATGACAATCAACTCAGAAAATCGTAGGCATCCTCTGAGTCTACGCCCTTAATACTGGAGGGTTCCATTTCAAGAACTTACTGAAAAGTTCATGCTGATCATTTGTCATATGGCCCATATTCACTTGGAAATGTTGCCCTTCCCATGATGCATCCATGCGGGGAGCCATAGTAGCCGCATGTCCGTACCTCTAAACGGAGGTGTTGGTGCAGAACCACTGGAGGTGCTATCCTGATCGGATAACCCCTAGATAAGCAAGTACCTGGTTATCATCTCTGGGGTAGGTTGGGTGGCATTCCTATTCTGCCCCTTGTTCAATTCTCCCCTTCCTCCCCCCTCTCTTCACCTCCTCGTCGGTGGAGGAGTCCACCGCCTATATCAGTGGGCTAGGTGTCTTGTCGCTCTTCCTCTAGAGGACGTCCTCCCACCGACCTCTCCCACGGCCTCGTGCCGTTGCTCTTCCTCGAGCTACAGCCCCAGTGCTGGCTCAGTCGTTTTCTTGTCTTCCGTTGTTGCTGTGGGCTGTCCGTTGCTCTAGTTCTAACCATCGCGAAATAGATATAGGTCAGATACCAATTCGTATCGCCAGATCCAATTGGACTCAAGTAGTACAACGAAAGAAGAATGACTTAGTAAATTTTTTCCTAAACGTTCGTATAGCCCTCAAGAAAGTAAAGGCGTCCCCGCTACCGTTCTTAATACTCTACTAGACCAGTTCTTGTGTGATGAGACCCAACGAACCTATGCTCTGATACCAAGTTTTTCACGACCCAAATCCTGCCGCGACTGGCCCCCACATTGACCCTCCAGGAGCGAACCAACCCATCTAAACCTTACCATTTCAGCTATAGCAACAGAAATATGGCGGAAGACTAAACTCATTAATAAAATAATTCAATACTATTATTATTTATCCCCAAAATCTGAAGTCATCATCACAGAACTCTATCTCAAATTACTTACTAAGAATGTCTAAGACAAATACTAAAAGCTAGTCCATGCCGGCAAATTTCACGGCATCAAGACTTGAAGAAGACGGACCCCGTCGCAAGCTAGACGCATTTAGCTCACCCTGAATTTCCGATGAGTGAAGACTGGCTATATCTTCTGTTTAGTTGAATTTGACCGAACGTTTTGCTACATTAACACAAATAACAAAGAGGAAAAACATAAGTATGGTGTCCGTACACCACACGTACTGAGTTAGATCTCATCGGCCCACTCAAAATAGAGGAACAGTATATATCAATAATAATGTAAATCACTACAATACTCAACCTGTATCAATAACAACATGAATTCATCATAACTACAACCTATTTCACACATGAGGACTCAAGCCTCATACCATCTCATTTTGGAATTAAGTTCATTAGAATTGATATATTCATTATCTTTCAGATTCATATCTTTCTTCTCTCGTTTCGTTACGTGAACTCGATCCTCTATTTCTATCCTGGTGCCGACCGTGGCATCCGAGCCTCATTCATCCTGGTACCGTACGTGGCACCCATCATTTACTATCCTGTTGTCCAGACGGCCACTCCGATCCTCATATCTACCTGGTACCGGGAACTGGCACCCTATCCCTATTCTATCCTGGTGTCGGAACGTGACCCTCCGATCCTCTATTCTATCCTGGTACCGGAAACGTGGCACCCGATCCATATTCTATCCTGGTGTCGGAACGGACACTCCGATCCTCATATCTATCCTGTACCGGAAACGTGGCACCCGATCCATATTCTATCCTGGTGTCTGAACTTGACACTCCGATCCTCATATTTCTATCTGGTACCGGGAACGTGCAATCCCGATCCATTTCTCATCCTGGTGTCGGAAAACGTTGACACTGACCCCAATTCCTCAAGCCTTCTTTTACACTCCAGGCACGTCATTCTCATTAAATAATTGTCAAGCCTTCTTTCATACTAAGGCATCATCATTCTCATTATATAATTTATCAAGCCTTCTTTCATAATAAGGCATCATCATTCTCATTATATAATATATGAAGTGAAAGGGTTCTTTCAGATTGGATTCATAACTTCATCTGCTTTTTTAATTCATCACAATTTTTATAATCTATCTGCAAGCATACTAACTTACGCACCATACAGGGTTTCCAATATTCTCACCCATAATATTCACTATTAAGAGGGCACTACGAAATCGTAACTAAACCATACACCTCCACCGAAGATTAGTGATCAAGCAAGCAATTTCCCAGTCTTTGTTTCTCCTCGTTTCTCCTCTTTCTCGTTCCTTTCTCTCCCCTTTTTCTTCTGTTTTCTTTATCCAACCGCTCTTTCTTTACCCTAATTATTATATCATTAAGTTTGAATGATTGGCACTAATAATCCACTAATTAACTAAGTTACCTCTTTTTAAACCCCCAAGTAATTAGACTTATTAACATTAACCCTCTAACTTTATAATTAAGGCAGGAATAGTCAAAACCCCCTTAAAACGTTAAAGAACATCGACCCGAAACTGGGAATGCGTAGCCCGGACGGGCCTCGTGCCTGCTACTACGGTCGTCCCTGCAGGTCGTCGCAACCGTCAGAGACTCATTTCCACCATGAGTCTGTGACGGTCCGTCACGCCTGTGCGGTCCGTCCTGCATTTGTCACGACGTTCAGGAGTCGATTTTCCAGTACCCAATTTTCAGATTTTCCTAAGTGTTTTTGAAACGACACCCTCCCCTACGGTCCTCGTTACCTTGCGTCCGTCGTGGCCTCGTCACCTTCTGCCAGTTTTGCCCAGACTAACATTCTGTTGCCAACGACTACAGGTCGTTACAAGGGTAGTTTTTCTTGTTACTCTATTTCATGGGGTGAATAATAATTATAAAGTTAAAGCATTAAATTTCACCAACTTATTTTTAATATAAGTGGTACAATTGGTATAGAATCTTAAATAAATGATCACTTTAGCCCACTATCTATTTACTAATTCCATTATTTACCATTAACCATAAACAAATTAACTTAAGTTATACGAATAATTCAAATTTCCAAAAATAACCTCGCGAATCATTACAGGAATAAATCATAAACTTATCTATCTGAAATATTGTGAACCATTAGTATAACTATATACAATAATATTATTATGTTATATTTTATATGAAAATAGTTTTGATACTATATTCTAAATTAATAATCACACGTTTGATTTTAAATGAATAATTTTACAAATATAATTATATACTATACATTAGATTAATATTTAAAAAATTAGCTCCACTTGAAAAATCATGATTTTAGCAATCATTTTCACTTTCGAGATAATAACTTTCTTGTAGCCTATATTATAAGTACATCTATCAAAAAGGGTTGGCCCATTTCCACCTGGTCCAAGTCTCGCGGATCAACGAATTTGAACGCTAAGGTGGACCGACCCTTCATTTGGTAGGGCTTGAAAATGTTCAATCCAACCCAATCCTAGAAGGATCCAAGGCTGGGGCGGACTAGCGCTTCTATTTTTCTTTTTCTAGTTTTTTTTCCTTTTTAAACTTATAATTCTATAAAATCACGAAAATGAGAAGATTTTCCAATCAAATATGACAAACAATGGTGGTGTTTCAATAACACTATCAAAAATCTAGTGTAATTAGCATGTATCTCGTATACCAGATATGTGAGTGAGATATGAGAGTGACAAGCAAGATGGGAGGGAGAAGAGGACGTGAGATTAGTAAGTGTATCCTAGATACATGTGAATATACTTGGATAGAGTGTATCGATAACAAATTAATCTAATTTTGCATTCTTATATTTCAAGATACATGTATTTGGGTACGAAGATTCATAATATCACAACGTAACGTATATTCAAATAATTAGATTATATATTAATGAGATTATTGTAAATTACTCGTATATAAAAAAATTTGGCCCATGGGACGACCTTGGTCCAACCACGATCTAGCCTCAAGGACCAAGGGTTTATGTTGATCAAGCTTATAAGACCTAGTTTCAAATTGGCTTTGAAAAACTCTATCCCAACCCTACCCCAATAAAGGAGAGGATTGGACCGAACCCATGGGCTAAATCCATTTTTACAGCTCTAATTATAAGTCTCCTTTCATTATTTTATATAAATATTGTATATGATCATATTATACCGTAAATTACAATTATTAAATTATTTATTTTTCCTAGTTTACTAGAAATTTTTTCTCCTTTGATAAGGAATTAGTTTTCTTGAAAAGAAGTTTTAGGAAATATTTTGACTAACATAACATTGAGAATTTTTTTAACACATATATTAAAAATATTTTCCTCCACCACCCTGAAAGATTACATATTATCAAGAAACAGATGAAGATAATAATTTTGATTATTTTTACCATTTACCGATTGTAATTGATTATTTTATTAATCTTCGAATGATTAAATAGTCTTAACAACATTGAATTTATAAATGAGTTTCTATTTTACATTGTAAAGAACTTATCTTATTTACCACTTTTTTTCTATGCATCTTAATTTGATTTATTATTCGTGATAGTATACTTGTCATGTCAAATTCCTAGATAGGCCTCTGCCGATAATCTCATGCTGAAAAAAGTAATAGGCTTGACATTCTGAGTTAATATAACTCTATCAGTATTTACAAGATACTTTTTTACATAGTTTATTATTACATCTCAAGCAAGATTTCTACTTATTAACTTTATATTTACAAGATTTTTGGATGTATGAATGTATATATGAGTAATTTTCATTATATTATTTACAATTTTATACTAATTTTGATTTTATTTTTTGTGTAGATAAAATTAATACTTTCATTAACAATACGTCCAACAAGAAAAAAGTGGTGTTCATAATGAGAACAACAGGACCACCACTTTCTTTTTGTTGCTCCGATTATGCAAACCACTTTTTTCTCGTTGAGCTTGTAGGTGGTGATGAAAGTAATAATTTTAGCCACACATAAAATAGAATCATATTTAATATAAAATTGTAAATAATCTCATGAAAATCACTTACACATATACATTAAAAAAAACTTATAAATATAAAGTCAATAAGTAGAAATCTTGCCCGAGATAGAATAAACTATGTAAAAGACTACGAGGTAAGAGTAATACAGTGCAAGGTACGGTCATGTGTATAGGGGGGTTAATGGATGAGATGTATACAAGAAATTTTTATTGACATTGAAATACATTAAAAATTGATGAATTCTGATTACATTGAGTTTTCTTAAATAGCAAGTATTGAAAAGATAAAAAATCAAATTAGATAATGATGAAGAAGCATAGAAAAAAAATTAAGAATCGGATTAATTTATTTTCTTCTCTAAAATACTTATCCATTTCAGGAATATTCATGAATTGTGAATTTCTTTGATGTAATCGGTATATTTAATAAATATTACTTGTACATTATCTATTCATCCTGAATAGAACCTAATTTTAAAAAATAATTTAATCTATTGGAACAAAATTTTGTAAATAGAATGATTATAAAAAAACATTACGATAAAAGATAAAAAATATTAGATAACTATTTTTCATTTGTATCTCTTATATGACATCTATATATAATATATAACATTACTACACGAATTATGGTTTGGTAAGTAAAATAAAAAAATATACTTCGTCAGGAAAGAATGACTGTTTGACTTGACATACGTTTAAGAAAATAAAAAAGATTTTTAATTTTGAAATTCTAAATTAAAGTTATTGTGAATGTTAAAATAACGGTAATCTTGTGGTCTTTTTAATCTTAACACATGTCACGTGAAGAGATTATTCTTTTTTAAATAAATTAAAAATGAAAATAAACTCATTCTTTCTGAAACAGAGAAAAGTAGATAATTATTTTTCAATTGTATAACTCTTAGTTGTAAAAGAAAGTGATGTTCTTACCGATAAGATCACAAACACTGATTTTTTCTTGAAAATGGATAGCAAGGCCAGCAGAATAGATGTTTTTTTTCTCTTGCTCTTATTGTGAGTACCATTTTCTTCTTGTTCAACTTGTAATTATTGAGGAAAACACTCACTTTTCTACACATAAAACAAAATAAGTGGTCACATTAAAAATAGTAGATAATCACATGAAAATCACTTCATTTTAAAAAAAATACAAAATTTAAATAATATAAATATATCAGTATTAATGGAGTAAACCTTAATTGAGACCGATATGTTGTTAGTATATATTTAAATATTTCTATGCTTGTTAAAGTTACCTTTTTTTTTTTTTGTTGAGATAGATTGGCTTTTATAGTAACATGTGAGTGTGGACTTATTGAATGTGTTGTTATACCCAATTATTTACAAATAAATTGGTATCTTTTAAGATAGAACGAATTCTTAATACGCTAATAGACCTGTCATATTTATATTATTGTGAGCGTTAAATAGGTTATGTGTGAGTTTTATTAATAAATTGATGATATTTTTAGGATAAGAATGATTCTAACAAACTTTTGTGATCATACTGTGTCTTTAGGGATTGCTAACAGATGTGGTATTATACACTAAAAGAAAAAATGCTTATCGACATGTGGAATGATATACATTAATGAAAGAGTGATATTTACGAATCCGTTTAGTTGTCATTTGATTGTTTTGCACAGTCGTTTGCTGATAGATGGTGTTTTGGGAACATAAAAGAGTATAATAGTATCGTTTTGTTGTATAAAATTATATATTTAAGTGTTAATTAAATATTATGTTAATTAATGACTGCTAAAAATCATTTTTATTAAAGTGTAATAAGTATATATTTTTTAGGATAAGGATAATTATTATAAACATATGATAGACAATATACATCTTTTGGGATAAAAATATTTTAACAAAAATAATAGATGTATGATAAGAATGAATTTTGAAAATGGAATAAATCATAAATTTATCTATCTGAAATTTTGTGAACCATAAGTATAACTATATACAATAATATTATTATGTTATATTTTATATGAAAATAGTTTTGACACTATATTCTAAATTAATAATTATATGTTTGATTTTATATGAATAATTTTACAAATATAATTATATACTATACATTAGATTAATATATAAAAAATTAGCTCCACTTGAAAAATCATGATTTTAGCAATCATTTTCACTTTCATGATAATAACTTTCTCGTGGCCTATATTATAAGTACATCTATCAAAAAGGGTTGGCCCATTTCCACCTGGTCCAAGCCTCGCAGGTCAACGAATTTGAAGGCTAAGGTGGACCGGCCCTTCATTTGATAGCACTTGAAAATGCTCAATTCAACCCAATCCTAGAAGGATCGAAGGCTGGGGCGGGCTAGCACTTCTGTTTTTCTATTTTTAATATTTTTCTTTTTAAATTTATAATTCTATAAAATCACGAAAAGGAAAAGATTTTTCAATCAAATATGGCAAATAATGGTGGTGTCTCAATAACAATAACAAAAATAGTGCAATTAGCATGTATCTCGCATATCAGATATGTGAGTGAGATAAGAGAGTGACAAGCAAGATGGGAGGAAGATGAGGACGCGAGAATAGTAAGTGTATCTTACATACATGTGAATCCACTTGGATAGACTGTATCTATAACAAATTAATCTACTTTTGGGTTCTTATATTTCCAAGCATAAATGGATTTGGGTACGAAATATTATATACAACATGACGTGATTCAAATAATTAGATTATAATATAATGGTTTTATCGAAAAAATAATGTCGAAAGAGTTTGTTTTATTTTACAGGTATTCTTCAACTTTTAGGATCGCCACTTAATTTTAAGAAAATTAAGAAAAATTGTCCTCTAAACAACTTAAACAGAAAAAATGGGTTTTGAAAAATTTTAAGGGGGTCGGGATTCCTATTAGCGTCTTAGGAAGGTTTCGACCCAAAATAACACCAAGCGCTCCGCAAACTTAGGTTTTTCCGGCGATTACAATTTGACTATTTTAGAACTTTGCAATTGCAACTTGAAATTATTTCCTAATAATTTTACTTGTCAAATCACACAGTTGAAAAATTTGTTGTTTATCTTGTATTTTTGCGAATTCTAATGTCGAAGCTTAACGATTAGAGTTCATCCTAAACAAGTTCCATGAATTTGAGATATTATCGTTTTTTTTTAAGGCTTAGTTAATTTTTAAGTTTGATTAAATGAAACGCTTCATGGGGTTGGATTCTTCAACCCTAACTTCCGACATTCAAGCCAAACAAGTAAAGAATAATAAAAGGAGAGAGGAGAGAGCGGAAAGAGAGAGCGAGGAGAGAGGAGAGAGAGGATGGTGGTCCAAACGCGGGTTCTGTTCGCTTGACCGAGTTTTGGACCCACCTGTTTTCTTTGGTTTTTGACCATTTCTCTTCGTACGGTTATACTCGTCTCAACATAAAAGATAAAACTACCAAAATAGCGACAAGGTGCTTATGCCCATTACAACATGAAAAATTACAATATATAAAAAAAAAGAAAAGTCTTTCTGATTCAACGCTACTCGAATATCTTCAACTTTCGGAGCGATTGAAGTGTCGAACAAGGAGAATTGAATGCGAAGGGGTAGGGAGTCCGTACTCAATATGGGATAGTGTTCATGCAAAGAAGATACAAGGTAATGGCGAGCGCAAGTGAATAAACAAGTAGGAGATGATATTTAAAAATAAGCACTATATGCACATTTGTAAGGTATTTGATATCTAATAGTAAAACCTATCCGGGATAACTTGACACCAATTTGCTATGAATAAACGAAACACCAAACTCACACGAAGTAAATATTTAAAAAGGGAAAAGAATAAATAGATGAAAGGTCACTCGATCAAGGATATCGACAAGCCGAATTTCCTAAATTATAGAATAGCATTATGCTAGTTTTAGAAAAAATACACTTGGGTTTTAATATAAACAAAGTTTTGCATTCACAAATGATCAAGTGTAGGTGTCCACCAAATTTAATTTCCAGGGATGGAGGACAACAGACGAACCTATTGATATCTAGATTATAAAATTGACGACAATTCCGATTATAATAAGAGGACATGCTTAAAGAGAACAAGAAGAGAAAGATAAAAAAAATAAAATAATAATAATTAAATAGGTAAATTAGCCAACCAAACCTAAAACAATATTAAAGCTCCAAATTTTGAACAAATATGCTTATAACTACTGTAACTTTCAAGAGGAATTATTTCCAAAATTTTTTATATAAGCATACGATGCTATTGTGGCATGCTATCAGTGAGTAATCAAAGAAGCAAAATAATCACATCCTCAATTCCTAAATACAGCACACACAAGATGAAAGTTACCCAAAATCAACTTGAACATGGAGAAGTGAAAACAATCAAACCGGATAATTTTTTTGATGAACCTTACAACAACATACGGCTAAACCATGTCAACGATTTAAATTATCAAACCCATGTCGAAACAATACTGAACCCCAACACCCATAACTCACGAAACGAACTTCGCAACGACGAATCCCTTTACAGACAGAACAAGCCTCAAAAGAAACAAAAAAAAAACTGTGAGACAAAGCTGATTACACACTAAAGAAGCTGAATGAACACGCACAAGACCAAGAGACAGATGCCGAAAACTCCCATATAAGACGACTCAACAAGTTCAGAAGGTAGAGTAAACTTCTCCAACAGCCACGGAACACAAAACGAAACAGAACAAACCAATAATCGCTGCAATCGAAACCATAATGCAGGACATACTACAGATTCAAGCAAATAACAAGGTGCAACCTCTCATCTCTTATAGCAACAACAAACAACCATTTAAACCTATAAAGAGAATGATTAGGATAGAAGATATACCTCCTTCGGGGCAGCGACTGAAGACGTTACGAACAGTGTAACAACGGCTTCCACCCAAACGAAACTACACCTACGCCTCGCACGTTTGAACTAGAACGTCGCACTGACTCTCGATGAAGTGGTTCTTTCTTATTCAAACCGCTATGAGAAACTCTCGATTGTCCGTTTTCCAGCAGCCAACAGAAGAAAACCAGAATATTTTCAGCAATAAATTTTATACCCCTCAGTGATAGACTCTCCAAGTTTTCTAACGATTTTCAACTCCGAAAAATTTCCCAACCCAAATATCTAACCACGAAAAATCCAACAACAGACGGAAGAAGAAGCAGAGTCTTTTCAAAAAATTTTCAACCAAAAATTTCCCTCCCAAAATCTGAAGAGGGAGGGGGTTTAAATAGAAAGAGGATTTTTGGGTTTCGACTCGGACGAGGGCTGGCCCGGAGAAACCGGAAAATAAACCCATTCAGGCATCTATCGAAATTCGCATCCCCCCTTATCCGGGAAGGGAACGATCAGCGTCGCCTTTAGCACTGCAAGTCCGTACAGTGGAGAGACCGTTGCGAGAGAAGAACACAAAAAGACAGCAGGTGGCCTGTTGCTAAATCCTCCTCACGCGCGATGGAGAGACGAGGGGGGAGAGAGGAACGCGTTGAAGGGGATTTCGGTGGGGAACCTGGGGATGTCGCGTTATTTCTGGGTTTCTGCGTCTATGTTTTTTTTTTGTTTCCTTTCTGAAAAAGGATGAGAAAAGGGGGAGGAAAGGCGGTGAGATCGGGGCCGGGTCAAAGGGAAATGTGGGGCTGGGTCGGAGGGTAAAACTTAAAAGTTTGGGCCTAGGAATGTTTGGGCTGCTGAGGGGAAATTGGGTTGGAGTTTAAAGTGGGTGGAACAAGAGAGTGGACTGGGATGTATTTTAAGTTGGTTGGTACGAATATACACAAGATATAACCGGCTTATATAAACACAAATTGAAACATTAAATCGCTATATTTCGCAAATTATTAAAAACTAATTAATTTAAATTATTGGAAAATTTAGGAAGCTCGATAATTAAATTACCGACGTGGGCCAAAATTGGGTGTCAACAACTTCCCTCATTATACTGGGTTGATGCAAGCAACTCGAGGAAAATGCAAATTGAACCAAACAATTTGACAAACCTCATTCATTTTTTAAAAGGAAGGAATCGACGCAAAGGGTTTCCTACATATATCAGGCTATATGAGCATTCAGGCCCCTTGTAGTTTTGATCAAGCTCGATTTATCGTCACGATTTGATGAAAGATCTAAAGCCATCTCGATATCTTTGAATTATTATGAAGGTCTCGCGATGTTGAGATCGATTCGAGGCGATGTCGGAATTACAGTCGAGTTTCAACATGAATTCGCCTAAATATCCTTAAACTTCGGAGTCAGGTGATGTGTGTTAGTGCGACTCGATCGGTTTGGAAAGGAAATCTACTATGTAGGTAACTTGGCTTTGAGAATAAGTGACAAAATTAACGGGTATGAAAAGGAGGATTGTAAAATCGTAGCCATTGAATGTGTACACGGAATAAACTCAAAGACCTTTTAGAGTATTGTCACTCAGATTGGAAACTTGCTTCCGTAAGTCGAAACCCTTCGAACGCGAGACCGAAACTGACAGAACTAAAGCAAAACTACATGCCGTCGAGAGGGGTGGTCGATTAGTGGTGGAAGTCGCTCTTTTGCTCGCGTCCTAAAGCTTTGATATTACTCTTTGGCCTGTGTCCCAGCTTGCTGCTAAGGAAAAGTTCCCTTGTGCTGCATCCTTTTGATGTCGTTCGCACCTGTGGTTTTTTTTGGAGGAATTCATTCCTTTTCGGTATGCTCTCCGACAAAGACTGAGATGGAAACTCGTCCAGCTTTAAAAATGCAATTAGGTTGGGAGACCAGTGTCTTTTTACCCATGTCGACACTTCATTGTTCTCCTCAAATTTTCCGTTGACGCGACCGGGTCTGACGTCTCCAGAAAATAAAGCTTATGTCTTGTGCTTGATAATAAAAATCTGCCAATGGACTCTTCATTAGCTAAAATAAATAAATAGACGTTTGAGGCGATGTGATGTCTCTTTTGTAGTGATCTTCGATGTCTTCTTGATGTTTACTTTTATCAAAAATAAAAGAATGCAGTCGAGGCCAATGGATAGGTGTTTCTCTTTCTTTATCCGTGTATGTCCTCTTGCGGGGCATGAATATCTTCCCGTGATGTATAAATTCCAGCGAGGTACAAAGTCTTCTCGCGATATAAAAATTTGACGAGGCATGAAATCTTCTCGTCGTGCATAAATTTCAACGAGGTTTGAATCTTCTCGTGATGCATAAGTTCTGCGAGGCATGAAGTATTCTCGCGATGTATAAATTTTGATGAGGCATGAAATCTTCTCGTCGTACATAATTGTTGACTCGCAATGCATGATTTTCGCAGCGCATTATGACTTTCCGCCCAATGCATGATTTTCGCGATGCATGATTTTCCGCTATGCATGATTTCCGCGATGCATGATTTTTATCTCGCAATGCATGAATGCTCATATCGTCTTTGTTGATGATAACGGCAAGACGACCTCCAAATAATATATCGACTTGATCGATAAATAAATAATGAAATAACTATCTCTTCTAGGGTAATGCATTGTCTTGATTGACAATAATTATCTTGCTTTGATAGCGCAATGCAAATAGCGTCCTTTACGGAAATCGTGAAACCTTCGTTGAGATTCCTGTTTGATTCACCTTTGAGTCTGGCTAGACATCTTTCGTGAATTTCATATTGTTGGGAATTTCTTAAAATAAACAAACCACATTCCGACATAAGTGATATAAACGCCTCTTTCTTCTTGGAGAACCCTTGATTTTGGGATAGTTTCTCTTCTCCGGAGTTCTCTGTAACAAGCTAGCTAGCTCAATAATTATCCAACTGTAACGAGGTGGATGGCTCGATAATATTTCCAACTGTAACGAGGTGGATGCTCGATAATATTCCAAATGTAACGAGGTGGATGCTCGAAATATTCCAACTGTAACGAGGCTGGATTAGCCTCGATAATATCCCACTGTAACAGGTGGATAGCTCGATAATATTCCAATTGTAACGAGATGGATAGCTCGATAAGGTTCCAACGTTGTAACGAGGTTGGAGGATGCTCAGATATATCCAACTGTTAACGAGGGGGATGCTCGAAATATTCCACACTGTAACGAGGTGGATGGCGCGATAATATTCACTGTAACGAGGTGGATGCTCGATAAATATTTCAACTGTAACGGGGTGGATGGTCGGATAATAGTCGAATGATTCAAAAATAGAAACCTTGAAAATGGAAACGCTATATACGAACCAACTTTATGGGGGGGATCGCCCAACAAACTATATGTAAAGTCTTTGATCGACCAATTAAAATACAAATCCACTTATGGGGTGGAAAACCCAAAACAAATAAGAATTATGGACTCTGACATATTCAAGAAACCAAAGTACGCAAAAATGTTACGTGACAACAACATACTAAAAATAAATTGGCGTTATGCACGTAGCGACTATGATTCTTTGAACTGTAAAGAAAAGATTATCGCGGTGAATGATTAATTCATTCACATGAAAAAATAAAGACAATTCGTTTCTTTGACAAGCTCAGCAGAATGAGTTTTGTGTGCAGCAGTTAATATTTATCGAAGCTTGTAACATTCGATGATGTGACTGTCAAGGAGATATTGTTACCATCATTTCTGATGTGATGGACTCGGAAAATTCCCTTGCAACCCTTCTAGTTAGTGTAATTTGATCATCTTAAACTTGGATGTCGCTTTAATATACGACGCTTTGGAATTCATCCATACCATCACCGCAACAGCTCGACCACCAAACATTAGTATCCGCTGCTGAAGTAAAGAATAAAAGTAAGTTGAGGAACGAGATTGAGTCATTGCGTCGTTTGGCTTATCCAGATAGGCCTCTGGATGAGTACAAACTGTAATCTTTGAATCATGACTCAAAACTAGAGATCCTCTCGCACTTTCTCTTGCAACTTTGCAAGTAATCCATCAATGTTCGGCTTAAATATTCCTGCAAGATACAAAAATGTTTATCACTTGAGGAAAATATAAAGAAATAGAGATAAAATGAGATGAGATTTTCAAGGTTTCTTGATGAGTCCACGATGGGTTGCAATGACGCCTTTTGTATTTTTTGACAAGCTTTATATAGCCATTTTGTGACTCAATGTTCCCGCATCAAAAGAAAAATCTTAGTTTGAAGGACTGATCGGTTGTGGTCTTGTCTCCATGCTCCTTCTGTAGTGCTGACAGCTTGGCCCGTCCTTTATATGACTATTTGATGGAATTTGGGACATCATCGAAAAAATTTTTCCCGGTTCTACAATATATGAGAACTCTCATAACTTGATCTGTTAACTTTAGGTTGCTCATTATGGAATTTTGAGGACCCTCCTCAAAATTTTGTCCAGTTTACATAATAAGTTGACGAATGACATTTGCGAATTTGAGATCATCTCAAAATTCTGCCCAGTGAAACTAGATTGTCGTTATTTGGAGATATGCACCCTAAGCTAATCTCCGAGGAATTTTGGTTTCGTTTTGACTGTGTTAAGAAGTCAATTCAAAAGAATTTTGAGATCCTCTCAAAAATCCTTTCCTAGTTCCATTATGAAGAGAAAGAAATGGAAAATATGACTGTATATGACCGAGCCATTGTGGCGCCTACGTTGTACCATTGGAGTAGGAATCCGGTAAACGTAGTTCCCCTCTAAAGGATTAACAAAATAGGAGTTTTGATAAAGAAACGACCGAATGGCCGACATAGGCCCCTACGTATATCATTCTTGCGAATTCAGGTCGAACGTAGTTCAAAACAAGAAATGTGCGATACCATTTCAAAAGAAAGGTAACACAAACTTCAATATGCCACATTTGGTCAATGTTGGGCATTCTTCTCTCGACTGATATCTTCACAGACTCAGTTCAGAAAAGTCTTGTACTCACTCGTGAGCATTCCAATAGGCATCCATTCAGTGGTTCCTCAATATTGATCAAGTTGTTGTTGATTCAAGTTTTGTATCTTGTGATTCAGAGTTGAACCATTCTCTGTGTCATGTCCATGGCCCTGAATGATAAGACACATTTGTGGTCAGCTCTGTTAAAATTTTCAAAGGATGTGGCCTGGTCTTCCTTCGATAGGATAGAGTATACCAATGCTTCTTTCAACCTTTTCATTAAAGTGAAGTTTGAGATCCCGTAATGGTTTTAAATATTTAGGAGCCTTTGAATTTGGGCGAGGATAATTTTACCTGGCAATTGAATTATGATTTTGATATTTCCTTGGAGAAGCTGACTCATTGATTGATCATACTTACCTCTCGCTTTCCTTTGTTTATCCATATCAGTAATTCTGGTAGATTTGCCATTAGATAGCAATGCGGTTAAATTTGGTGAACTTTCAGTCTTGAAAAACCATCTTCAAGCTTCTCCCAATTTGAGAATCTCGACAAACTTTTGTCCTATCATAAATCAACATTCTTTCATAGTCTCAGTCTATTGAGTACGATATGAAATTTCAGTTGATCTCACGTGTCGGACATTGGTGGTTGAAACTCTCGCGGGCCTCGTTTATCAACGAAAAAGCGTAATCTCATAATTTTCTGTCAGACTTCTGTTGATCTTTTCCAAGTAGTAGCGATCTGGGGATCTTCTCCGTTATGCCCAAATCTTTCCGTGAATCCTTGCGAGTGCATTCCAATTTTCACATTGTTCAAGCTCTTGTGATTGTAGCCACTCCAGAGCTTTCCTCAAGCTTAGACTTGCCTTTTGACGAAGAGACACATCAATAATTGCTCATTTTGCAACGCCCACGAGTTGATCACAATAATAAACTTTCAGATGTGCCAGAGCGATTTCCTGTTGCCGTTAAAAGTGACAAAATTTGGCACTTTGAACCTTCTGGGAGGTCAGATTCGGAATGGAGGCATAAATCCTTAGCCTCAAACATCGACTCTGAAAATATAGTGCAATCCTTCATGGCTTTCCTGGGTACTTCTTCATATTCACTTGCTACCTCTTCTTTTGACTCCACTCTCTATCATGCTCCTTCTAGTGATCAAGATCGGAACAGTTGCATAAGGTTCATTTGGAATTGGATTGGAAAGTAGTCCTCTGACGGTATGGTGGAACGTTGGAACATGGAGGGATTCTGGGATTTTGAGGCGACTTGATAATTTTGGGGGGAAATTTTGGAGGTCGGTATTTTTGTTTGAGATGTGAGGAAGGTTTGAGCATCGTTCGTATTTTGGTTTTGAGGAGAAATGAAGGATTTGAGGTGGTGTTTTGAGGAGGAGTGGTTTGCTGACACGATTGGTAGCGTGAGGGGATTGAGGGTAGTTGAGTCAATGATTGGAGGATTTGGAGCGGGGGTAGAGAGAAGGTTTTGAACTTTCATGCTGGAGAGGAGGAAAGGGGATAGTGGAGCGTCTTCCATCTCTTGCGAGCGATTGAAGTGATGAAACTGGATTAGACCCCTCTTTGCATTCTTGCCATTTCGAACCTCAATGCCGGCCAATCTGTTGCATCAACTGCATTAATCAATTCATTTTTATCAAAAAAACAAACGTTGGCCAGCCGGGGTTTTATTGCCACGACCCCAACCATCATTCATGTCAATATCCTCATTGTGTACTCCCACTATGCTGTCTTTTCCTTTTGACAAATTGCGGGGGAAGGAATCCTTTGGAGACTTAGACTACCCCGGGATTCGGATAAACAAAACTTACCAACCAAACCTCAGCTCTTAATATACCTGACAAATGAAAAAAAATCAATACGAACAAGGGTGCGTCGGCCTTGATTGGTGGCAAATTACTACAAGATATACATATAGGCTGTAGATAAACACATAAGCGTTGCGTTATTCGGGAGATAAACTGGGCTCACAAATATAGGGAAACCAATATAAAGAAATGGTTTAAATAGACAGGGAAGTGTCCCTACTTGACTTGGGATTAATGTGAATAAAAATGTCGAACTTGAGTCGACATAAAGTTGACGGTCTTTTTCTTACGTACTTTGCATCTTAATGTCTTGTAAGAGTCGAAGAAGAAAAATTTCTCAAGATTTTTGGCTGAAATTGCTGATTCTTTTTTTCAGATAGTAGAGAGTACAAAAGTAGAAATGATTTTGGTTGTTTTAGGGAATACTAAAGACTCGAGAGTAATTGGACGCCTCCTTGCCTTAGTGATTCATATTGTGCTTAGAGATCTAAAAGATTTAAAAGAAGAGTGGCCAGGAACAATCATCCAGAGTAAAACAACATGTTCACATAGAGCATTATAATCATTCATAAAACAAGTATTGTTTGCGCTTCCTAAACAGATTCCTGTGACCCTTTTGTGCAAGGGCTTCGGCCTAGCGATTTTTGCGGGATGTATACGTTCATTTTGAAATATTTTTTCTTCCGAACAACGTATAATTCCTTCAAATTTTTAAACATATAAGCATGAACATCCATTTAGGCCTTGGGCGTTTCATGCGACTCAAGTGGCCTTCTATGGCCCAATAGCCATGGTGTAGGGTCGTTTAGGCCAATGCCGCTATTTTCTTTGGCGATTTGGGTTTTTCGCTCTCATCATAGTGCTGACCAAGAGTGGGTTTGTATTTAGAGTGGACATGGTCTAACCACAAGAGGGAACAAATTGAGCTGGTTAGGACAATAAATGATCGTTGACTATCAAGAGTTCAACTACACTAGTCAGGTGCTTACCTGAGAAGATTTTTGGTTAACGACACGGACGCGGACACGCCCTAATTATCCTTAGTGGAAATGTAATAACACAAAAAGTTGTCGTGTGACGGAAGCATGATTGTTATGCATGAAACCCAGGTGTACAGATCTAAAGATTTAAACACTTATTAACACAATTAATCATCAAATAATCACAATATGTTAAGCCTAGGGTTAGAATCCTCGAAAATCCCCGCGGAGTCGCCATTCTGTTTTATCAGAAAACTGATTTTCCGAAAAGAGTTTGTTTTATTTTACAGTTTATTTTCAACTTTCTAGGCCACGTCGCCACTTAATTATTAAGGAAATTAAGAAAAACTGTGTCTCTGACACACAACTTAAAACTGAAAAAAATATTATTTGAAATCATTTTTAAGTGGGTTCGGATTCCTATTAGTGTATAGGAAGGTTTCGAAAACCCAGCACCTAAGACGCTCGCAATTAGGTTTTTCGCCCCGCGATTAACAATTTCGAACTTATGTTATGTATTACTTTTGGTCAACTTGAACTTTCCGCGAGCTTTATCCTAATTTCCACTTCAGCCAAATTAAAAAGTTGAAAAATTTATTGTTATCTTGTCATCCTTTTTTGCGAACGCTATTTCGAAGCGTAAACTGTATCAGAGTTCATCTAAACAAGTCAGGATTTGAAATACTTACATTTTTTACGGCTCTAGCTTTCATTTTTTAATTTTGATAAAAATGAAACGCTGTCAGGGGGAGGATTCTTCTAACCCCAAAACGCAACGACATTCTACAGCAAACATATAAACGAATAATAAAAGGACCCAGAGAGAGAGAGGGAGAGAGATTTTAGAGCAGAGAGAGAGAGATTTGGGTCCAACTCGGGCTTTCTGTGCGCCTTGAACGAGTTTTTGGACCCCCCTGTTTTCTTGAGTTTTTGTAACCCATATCTTTCGCATACCCGGTCCTAGTTCTAAACATACAAGATTACAAACTACAAAAGAAGAAGCACAAGGGCATTTGCCCATTCACAACATAAAAAATTACTCCCCCAATATATATAAAAAAAGCAAAGTCTTCTGATTCAACCGCCTCCGACTATCTTCAACTCTTTTCGCAGCATAGTAAGTCGACACTCAAGCGAGAATTGATATTTGCGAAGGCCGTGTAGGGGAGTCCGAGGGGACTCAATATGGCGATACCGTGTTAATGCAAAGAACGCGAATAGGTAAGGGTTCTAGAGCAAGTAAGTAAACAAGTTAGGAGATGATATGTAAAAATAAAGCAACTCATATACGCAACTTTGTCATGGTAGTTGAATTCTAATAGCTTAACATATCCTTGTGACTACTTGCGACACTCAATTTGTCTGATGTAATTAAACGATAACACACAAACTTAACACGACGTAGAATAATGTAAAACGGTCTCGAGGAAAACAAAATAATAGGCTGAAGGGTCACTTCGATCAGGAGATAGACAAGCTCGGGGAATTTCAGAAAAGTAAGAATCGAGATGCAAGTTTTAGATAAACCCCATCACACTTGGGTTTAATATTAAATACAAGTTTGCATTCAAAAATGATACAAGTGGCAGGTGTCCATCCAACTTTAAATTTCCATGACGGATGGAGGACAACATACGAACAGATTGTATTAGATTATAACCATTGACGACATTTCCGGCCCTTATAATAATGAGGCACATGCTTCTGTAAAGAGACACCAGACAGAGAAAGATAAAAAAAACATAAAAAAAATAATAATTAAATAGGTAAATTACCAACCCAACCTAAACACAATATTAAAGCATCTCAAATTTTGAAACACAATGCCTTATAAACTATGTAAACACAGAAGCAAATAAAGATGAAAGTTACCCCAAAATCAACTTGACATGGCAGAAGTGAAAACAAGCAAAACCTGGATAATTTTTTTGATGACCTTACAACAAAATAAGGCTAAACAATCTGTCTCACAGATTTTAAATCTATCAAACCATGTCGAAAAAATACCGAACCCCAACACACACCCATAACTCACGAAAGAGGCAACTTCGACAACGCGTAATCACCTTTACAGACAGAACAAGCTCCAAAGAAAAAAAAACGCCAAAACTGTGAGAACGAAGTTGATTCCCAGTCTAAAGGGAAGCGTAATGAACACGCCACCAAGGACCAAGACCCCGTCCCAGAGACCCATGGTGACCGCTGAAAAAATCGCCATATCTTGTACGATCTAAACAAGTTCAGAACGGTAGCGTAACTCCCGGCGCACCAACAAGCCCATCGGAACCAAACGCAAATACAGAACAAACCAAATAATGCTAGAAGGAACAAAGCAGGACTACTAGCAGATTAGCACATAACAAGCGGTGCAACTTTCATTCTTTAAGCAACAACAAACCAACCTTTAAATCTATAAAGAGAATGATTAGGGATAGAAGATTACCTCCTCGGGGGCAGCGGACTCGAAGAGCGTACGAACAGTGTTGAAAAACGGCTTCTCCAAACCAAAAACGACAACTATACCATCCCGGCCACTCGGCAACGTTTGAAATAGGAACGTAGCACTGACTCTCAGACGAAGTTGGTCACTTCGTAGTCCAAAAACCGCTCATGAGAAACTCTACGATTTTCGTTTTCCCCTCGCAGCCAAACCGAAGCAGACAACACGCGGCGCAACATGTTCAGCATATAAATTGTATAACCCTCAGTGTTAGACTCTCACCTAAAGTTTTCTAAGATTTTTCAAACTCCGAATTCCAAAAATTTCACACCCAATTAAATTCCAACCACGAAACATCCTTAACAAACGGAATGCACAAAGACACGACCAGCCAAGCAGAGCTTTTTAGAAAAATTTTCACCCACCCACGACAAAATCACCCCAAATCTGAAGAGGGAACGGGGGTTTTTGTTTTTAATATATGAAACGAGGATTTTGGCGTTCGACTCGGTTCAGAGGAGTGCGCCCGGAAAAAACCCATTTTCAGGCCCCACTACCATATTCGTAAATTAGAAATCCCCCCGTATCCGGAAGGACGATTCGAGCTCGATCCTAGGCCATGTTGGCAAAGTCTATTAGTGCAGAGAGACGGTGCCGAGGGAGAAACGACCCAAAAGACACGCAGGGTCGTTGATAATCAATCCATCACGCGCGCATGAGAGAGACGAGGGGAGAGAAGGAACGAGTGAACCCCGGCGGATTGTCCACGTGGGGAAACTGGCGATTTCGCGTCCATATATTCATGGGTTCTGCGTCTCGCTGGTTTTTTTGTTCCCTTCTGGAAACAGGCAGATAAGAAAAGGGGGAGGAAGGGAGTAAAGGGAGGTGAGATGCGCCCCGGACGGGTCAAAGGAAGGTGGGCTTTGGGTCGGTGTAACTAAAACTTTAAAAAGTTTGGGCATAGGAATGGTTTGTTGCGGCGTCGCTGGGAAATTGGGTTGAGTTTAAAGTGGGATGGGAACAAGAAGATTGGTCCGGGATTAATTTTAAGTTGGGTGAGTACGAATATACACAAGATTATTACCGGCCTATATTAACAAAAACATGTAAACATTAAATCGCTATCTTTTCGCCAAAATTTTATAAAAATAATTCAATTAAATTATTTAGAAAATTTAGGAAACTCGATAATTAAATTACCGACGTGGGTCAAAATTGGGTGTCAACATTAATGAGATTATTGTAAATTACTCTTATATAAAAAAGTTTGGCACATGGGCCGACCTCGGCCCAACCATAATCTGGCCTCAAGGGCCAAGGGTTTATGTTGATCAAGCTTATAAGACCTAGTTTCAAATTGGCTTTGAAAAATCTTATTCCAACCCTACCCCAATAAAAGATAGGATTGGACCGATCCCATGGGCTAAACCCATTTTTATAGCTCTAATTATAAGTCTCCTTTTATTATTTTATATAAATATTGTATATGATCATATTATACTATAAATTACAATTATTAAGTTATTTATTTTTCCTCCTTTGATAAGGAATTAATTTTCTTGAAAAACAATTTTAGGAAATATTTTTACTAACATAACATTGAAATTGTTTTTAGCACATCTATTAAAAATATTTACTTTTACCACCGTGAAATATTATATATTATCAAAAAACAGACGAAGATAATAATTTTGACTATTTTTGCCATTTACCGATTATAATTGATTGTTTCATTAAACTTTGAATAATTAAATAGTCTTAACAAGATTGAATTTATATATGAGTTTCTATTTTACATTGTAAAAAGAACTTCTCTTATTTACCACTTTTTTGTATGCATCTTATTTTGATTTATTATTAAACATTATCAAAATTTGTTCTTTATTTGTTTATTAAAAGAAATATTTATTAACTATATTTAAAAGGGATAGGGCATACATACATGGTGTATACATGATTTTTATGGAAAGGTGTCACATTTTAAAATGAAAAAACTAATAAAATAATATAATGTTATAAATTTATTGTTTTATGTGGATGATCCATTGACTATTAGAATTATTCAACAATTAATTGAATTCATGTATAATTGTTTTCAAGGTGATAAGAACCTTAAGAGATAACATTGTATTTATTAATGTGGTAATTTTTGGGAGTGATATCTCACACTATAAATAGCGATATCACTCACCATTTGATACATACACTTAAATAAGAAGAAAAGTTCTCTCTTCTATCTACATTTCTTGCCTTCTTCGCTTTATATTATATCATTATGAGTTTACTTTATAACACTTACAGCACGATATCATCGTAAAAGTTATATATTCGCAAAATGTTGTAGTTGAAATACTTTGTGAGCCGGAACATGTTATATTATCTTTTCTGTTACAGATTTATATTTTCAAAAGATCCCTCTTATATTAATAATTTATTTTAGTATCTATGGGAATTGAAAAGGTAGAACATATTTGTTTGTTAAACTTAACAATTTTATCTTTGTTTATGATTAGACTAACAGTATCGTCTTTTCAGAAAGAATTGAAGGATAAAGAATTATTTTCATGTTGATTTTCTAGTGTTAGTATGAGGAACTTTATTAATATTTATAATTCCAGAAGTTAAGACAGTGGATTCAAACTCAATCGCACCAAAGCTAAGGCATAGATTAAGTTCGATGCACGTAATGAAATGCTTTGAGGGAAGACGGTAGATTCGTGTTTCCTTCGCACCAAATGTAAACTCAATTTATTTTGATTCATCCATAATTGGGTCAATCTCATAAATATGCGTACACGACGTATATGGGGAAACATTGAAAGTTTGAGTCAATGCACCATAGTGATTATAAATGATGGCTCAAGCAAAATAATATATTGTTAAATGAAAAGCCTTGAAATTGTCCGTTTCCATTGAATTTGCTCAATTCCTTGAACAAGTAATATTGTAGCAACATATGTACCTTTGAACTCCCACCTATTGACTTTCTCCATTCTATCGTATAAATGTGTAGCAGTAAATAATTAGTCTTAAAGATAACAAATGATTAACGACTAAATGGCGGAAAAAAGGGAATTATAAGAGTCTCCTCGTGGTAATTTAAAAAGGAAGACCCTATGGATTCTCCAAATTCCTTCAAATTGTGAAGACAATTGTCGTTTAACAATGGTATTGAAGATCATTGGGCTTGTGATGTTTGTCGATTCAATAATTTGATAAGTGGTAAATCACCGAATAAAAGGAGGGGGAGGTGGGGTTTCAAGGAGGAGATGTAGGGAACTAGGATATAATAATCCATCAAAGACAGAATATATGTGATGTTACCTATCTTTGACCATCACATTATCTTTGAAAGTGGGTGTGTCATGTAAATATGATGAATTTTAAAGGCATGACAAAGTGCTTATAATGCAAATTTATGAAACACATATAAATGATTGGTTCATTTCTTTGAAAGAATGTGACTTATGATAAGTATTGTGAAAGCACGATCATTCTACCAGAGAATTGGTCAATATATGATAAAATCATTTTGGGTTGGATATATGTCACAACTCACCTTTATGTGAGATTCGTGATTAGGACCGAAAATAAGCAGGTGTAAACGCGGAAGCTAGCAAGCAAACTCAAAAGACCACGATAGATACAACGAGAAATACACCAAAAGACACCAAAGATTTAACGTGGTTCGGTCAATGACCTACGTCCACAAAGAGATGAGAATCCACTATAAACTATGAGAAGTACACAATACAGAGGGAAACAACCTCAACCAATTCACATCGGAAACATGAGTTCACACAAGTGATAACGTCATCACGCGTGGTGACCCACAAATCCACCTCCCCCTACCAAAACTCTCAAAGCCCTTAAACTACATTTGGTGAAAGCGATTAAGTTAGAAGGAACAAGCCTCTATTTATAGAGTTCCTAAACCTTTCCTACAAGAAAAGATTTCAATTCAAACCTTTTCCTAAAGGAAACCTATTTATGGTAAGAAATTTAGGCAATAAACCCAACAAATCTCCCCGGGCCTGAATTGTCTGACAAATAAAATTTGTCACTTCTTACTTACCTTCAACAACTTGCTTCTCCTCTCCATAATCTCCTTTGCAAAATTTATGTCTCACAATAGACCTCTCTGAAACAATGTCTCCAACAAAACTTCATTACTGTCAAAAGGTTGCGCTAGAATTACCCCGCCAGAGGAACACCTCAATCGAACATGGTTCAATCATCGTTCATCGAAGTTTCACTGAACCTACTCCATCATTGAATCTTGGCTCTGATACCCAAAAACACTTGTTCGACCGAAAATAAGCGGTGTACATGCGGAAGCTACAAAGCAACCTCGAAAGACCACGAGTAAGAAGACAAACGATAAATATACCAAAAGACATAATTTTTTCAAATGAGATTAGGAGAGGAAAGCAAGTTGTGAAAGTTAAGTGAGAAGGTGGACAAATTTATTGTTTGTCAATAAATTCAGGGCCAAGGGGGGATTTGTTTGGGTTTTATTTGCCCTAAATTTCTTACCATAATAGGTTTTCCTTAGGAAAAGGTTTTGAATTGACAATCCTTTTTTTTGGTAGGACAAATTTGTACTCTAGAACATCTAGGCATGTTCCTTCTAACTTTATCAGCATTTACAATGTAGGTTTTAAGGGCCTTGCGAGTTTTGGTTAGGGGGAGAATTTAGGGTCCAAAGCTTGTTACGTTTCACTTGTGTGAATCTCCCATATTCTGAAGTTGCAATTGTCTTTCTTGAGGTTGTTTTCCCTCGTATTTGGTACTCTCATTTATAGTGGTATGGCTCTCTCCTTTTGGACGTGGTCCTTGAACCGAACCACGTTAAACTTTGTGTTCTTTTGGGTATATTTCGCGTGTCTTCTTACTCGTGGTCTTTCGGTTTTGCTTTGCTAGCTTCCCTTACACCTGCTGATTTTGGTCCTTACAATTAGAATAAAAAATTTATATACTTTTAAATCATGTAATGACCCGTAAGGTCATTTTTAAAACTTTTATAAAATTTCTATTTTACCCCTCCTGCTATATGTCCCAAATCATTTTTAGATAGTCAATTAGATGATTTAAAATTTCTGAACTATAGTTAATTAATTGACAGATATTCAATAAATAATTTATTTTAAATCCTAAATCTTTTGACCCATTATTTAACAAAATAAGTAAATAGATTTTGTCACTTTTAATACCTAATTTATTTATAAAAGAAAATAAAGGGGAGTAGAAAACTAACTTGCCTGTGACACGAATACGGATGAAGGGAGGACAAACTGCATCACGTAAGGACAATTCGTTTTCAAGTTCTCTTAGGCATGCATTAATTGTTTCTCATAGTGCATATTTTTTCATTGTGTGTGATGATATGCCATGTGATAAGGAACAATTTGTTCCAATTGTATGAAAGTGATTTAATTTATATTTGGTGTGAATATATAAAAATTAGAGAATTTTATGATATTGTAATTTGTCTATAATAATCAAAAGATAAATAAGATTCCTTTGAGATATTGGAGTCTTCTACATTACTTAACTAACTATTCACATTAGTTAGATTGTCATTGGTATGATAGCTAGATTTTATTTATATAAATGAAGTAGATTTGGTTTAGGTATTGTATGTTTCGTATTGCTATGGGTAACGATTTTTATTTTCGATTAGAACAGCTTTTCATATGGTTATTGCCTTAAACCAAGGTTTGAATAGAAGACCCCTCACACTCCCCCTTTACAGCCAGTTCTCATACTACGCTCAGTGATTCTACATCCTTGTCCCGTGATTTCTCTCTGTGTGGTCTACTGTCGTGGCGTTGAGCCGCGCTCTCCTCCATCTCTTCCCCTCTTCACCTCAGTTCTCTCCGCTCACGGCGGTGAATGTTATATACTAAAAACTGAGACTTACCCGAGCTTGAAAGGTTGAAAAAATAGTAGCGTTTTACTCCCGGCTTCTAGGTTCTCTTATTGTATCGCAGGCCCCTGCATTCCGTCGAGTACTGGGACAAAGGTAAGCCTTAGATTCATAAATGGTAGACATTCGAGGTTTTAAGTGAGCTTTTTGGAGTCCGAGATAAAGTATATCAATATAATCCTAGAGCTATGTCCTCACGAAATAATCATTTTTAGAATTGGGGCGAGTTGAATGGGTCTAAGTTAGACATATAGTAATATGGTTTTGTGGATTTTAAATTTTATTGATTATTTATTTGAATGATTTCTTTGAGTTGGAAGTTCAACGAATGGGGAAGGCTCAAGTTCCCCCAGTAAATTCTTATTTGATTCAGGCAAGTAGATTTCTAAACTCTTGTTAAGTGTATGAAATTCGTGTATTTTCTTGTGGTATGTGTTTGGGAGTAATGGAACTTTGTGATGGGTTAACTTGTCCACATTTATTTATTCTAACTAATGATGAAAAAGTGGTTATAAAAGACAGTGTGATTAACTGTTTGTGGTGTGATGGATTGAGAATGGTGTGAGTAGCGGTGGTATAAAGGCGAAGTTTATTACTATAGCATATGGATGAAACACGAGTCGTGATGGCACCTATGTTTCCAACCAATAGGTAAGCCAACCCAACATACTAACCAACCGCAACCAACAATTGAAAAAAAAGCAAGAAACATGGCAAGAATCTCCAACATTGAGTTCCTTAAAGTACGAAATGCGGAAACTAGAAAAAAATACATCACCCCAAAATTGGTTCTTAATACCAGAGCTCTAAATTTGATGCAAGTCTGCACCTAAATGACATCTAACATAAGGGCTAATCCTGTTTGAATACTAATAACGAATAAATAAAGATAAGGGAGGGTGGGGGCCACGGAACGCCAGCAGCTCACCACAACTCCAAGCTCGACTCAAATTGCTCCACGAGATGTGCTTCTACTCGAAATCGAACCTGCACCATCAAAGATGCAACAGCTCGTAGTATAGTATGAAACCACGTGTACCCAGTTGGTCTCATTGACGCGACAATGAATAATAGTGACGGGAGTTATATAAGGAAATAATACTTAGATTATACAAGTATATAAATATATTACACTTACTATTTAAGATTCATCAATAAGGAAATCAACAGCAAGTACTTTCCAAACACCAAACAAACATATAATCATCAAAGAAATGAATGATGTAATGATGCAATGCAAGATGATACCATGTAAGGGTAATGTCTCATAATACCCAGTACTCCTCAACCGTATATACATGATTACTCTCGGAAATAACATCGAGAGTCCCATTACCATGGGGACGCGCGATGTCCCTAATACCGACCGGACGATTCCACGTGTCGTGCGACGATCGCAACGCACTATCAGTAATATCACAATTTTCGCACGAGCGTCTCCACGTGCCACATTTCAATTAACATCTCACCATCCCAGCCCGGAGCGATTCCCCGGGCCCAACTTTACTCAGTCTCGTTGTCTATCATGTGCCATATTATTTCAATATCGTGATGATGCATCCATCTCAATCAATCAATATGAACATAATACATAACCGACCTCAATTTATACAATAGACGAGTGAAATAATAAACAACAATCACACAAGGAATTCAAGTCAAAATATATCGCTAATGCCCATAGGCTTTGGAAATTTTCACATTACAATCTGCATTCTATAGTAGTACCTTTTTTTGTTTTATAACCACCGGTAACTCGTACCAATCCCGTCACATCATTGATATGAGACCCCCATCTTCGCCTTACCCCTTTGTCTATTTTCATTTTTTTTATCTTCCATTAGGAAAACTCCTTCACAAGTCAAAAAGTCTTAACATCCCTTAGATGCCGAACTTGTGCCACGAATCTTTCATGATTTTTTTTTTTTCCTTTCCTTTTGCAAGTTTCGGAACGTTTCCAGTCTACCAATTTTACAATATCGTAAGGTAAGCAATTTTGTAGACATTCAAATTAATATATGTCTGTCAAAAGACGCTAAAACTCCCTCATATTTTCACCAAACTCCAAATCTTGATATATATTGGTCGCCAAGAAGTTTTCATACTTGCTAAATTTCAAGCAAGACATTTTCTTAAGTCTAACCTCTTACAATGCTACAATTCAATAGGTCTATAAATAACACCTAATAATTCATACCAATCTATATCTGAATTTTAATCTAACTTTTACTAATATCTAAGCGTCAACGCAATAACATACACTGCAGACAAACAAGCAACTGCAACAACCATGCTGCAGTCATTTTTTCTTATAATGCAATGTTAAAGAATCTTGGCCAATCATTGACACATTATTTCCAATGAGTGTCATGATTGGCATGTTGCCAATGATTGCAGGATAATTATCCTCCACATTAGCAAAGCATTACTCATAATTACTAAGTTCCACATTAACACATTTTGTTTTCCTCACGCAAGGCATGCTTATCCTCGTCCCTTTTTAATTATTTTAATTTAAAAAAATGCCATCCACTCCTCCTATTAATACAATCACATGGACCTAATATTTCCCCTCAACCTTCATTAATGTAAACAACTCAACTTCTCGTAAAGTCCAGGAACGACATACTCCAAACTGGCTATTGCAAAGAAATATACACCGTGTGCTCCGCTAATTTTTCCTCCAATTTTCGAACTTATAATAGAATAGACAACAAGGGGATCACTTTCCATCTACTTACATCCATTAAGATCCTATAAAAATCAAATTTCAATTGCGTCTTACCTGAAGTTTCGGGGTCCTCCCTTTCTGTAATCTACGCTGGGCCCAGAAAATCATTTTCTACCTCTTTTGTTTTCTGCCCTTCTAATTTTAATTAATTAAAATAAATAAACTAATCCCACTAACCAATCAATTAATGGTCCAGTAAAAGGTATTAAATGAATTATTGATATGCCCACGAACTATGACTATATTACTTATTTCAAATTCTTCACTAGATTTTTATTTTTTTTCAACTAAATACACCCCCCTCTTCGTCTTCGAATAGTTGTTAAAATACCCCTTTAAATTTTTCAAAGGATCCAAACTAGTCCTAGTTCATAAAACGACCTAGCGGCGTTACATCAGCTACCACTTAAACACAATTCATCCTCGAAGCGAAAAGAAAAGAGCTAACCTGAACGCTAAAAAAGATGAGATATTTTTACTCCTCATGTCTGACTTTCTCCCATGTAGCCTCCGTCCACTGGAACGATCTTCCAACTGAACCATCTCCTTGACCTTAGCTTCCGAATTTGCTATCTCAAATGTGAGCGCTCTTCCTCAAAGTCAATTTCTGATCAATTAACACTGAATCCCATTGAATAACATGATCACCACCTTGATGATACTTCTTAAGCATTGAAATATGAAATACCGGATGCACCTGACCAAACCACGTGGCAAAGCCACGTGATACGCACCTAACCAATACGCTCACAATCTCGAAAGGACCAAGATACCTTGGCCTCAACTTTCCCTTCTTTCGCAACCTCATCACACCCTTCATGGGTGAAACCTTCAATAAACCCTCTCGCCACCGTAAACTCTAAATCACGAATCTTCGATCTTCTAACTCTTTTGCCGACTCTGAACCATGAGAAGTCTATCTGGTCACTTGACCTTGTCCAAGGACTCCTCACAAATCTGTACCCCATGTTCAACCTCAAATGCATCAAACCAGCCATTGGATATCGACATCTCCTGACCATACATAGCCTCAAATGGTGCCATCTCAATGCTCGAGTGATAACTATGAATTGTAAGCAACTCCGCGTAAAGGTAAGAACTGATCCCACTTACTCACCAAAGTCAATCACACACGCCGCAACATGTCCTCAGAACCTAAAAGTCCCTCAGACTGACCATCAGTCTGAGGGTGAAAGGCTGTACTAAGATCCACCCGAGTGCCCCACTCCTTCGCAAGACCCAAAAATGGATGTAAATTTGGGTGGCCACGATCTGAAATAATAGATATAGGAACCCCATGCAACGAACTATCGCCCGAATATAACTCTTGGCTACCCTTTTCTGAGTTATAGGTAGTCTGAACTGGTACAAAGTGTGGCAACTTACGTCAGTCGATCCACTATGACCCATATAGCACAAACCTACCCAGGTACTGTGTCAACCCTACCACAATTCCATAGCAATGCGCTCCACTCCACTCAGGTATGGGGCATCCTCTGAGTCATACCTCCGGCTTTTTGGTGTTCATACTTCACTTGCTGGCAAGTCAACACTTGTGGTTCATCGAATACAAAATTCCTATGTCCCTCTTTATACGACACCACCAATTGTTGCTTCAAGTCCGATACATCTAGTATTCCCCCGGATGAATAATTACCTCGAACTACTTAGCCTCCTCCATATCATCGATCAATCACCTGTACGAAGAACACATATCCGACCCTTAATCCTTAAAACTCCCTCAATATCAAGAATTGCGCCTTGGCCTTCTCCTTTTAACCTTGTCCCTAATCTTACATAAAGCACCATCAGCAAACGGTTGATTCCCGAATCTGCTCCAACATAGGATGACCTAGCCTCCATATAAGCCCACACCTTACCAGATTCTGAAATATCAAGTCTACAAAGTATGGGCCAGGTATTGGACTCCCTAGATAAAGGACGCTCACCAACCTGTAACATGGCTAGACTACCCATGACTTACCGCCTTCCGACCAGGGCATCTGCTACAACATTGCTTTACGTGGTGTAAGAATAGTCATAGATTGTATTCTTTGAGCAACCCAACCATTTCTCTGCTCAAATTTAGATCCCGCTGATTGAATATATACTGGAGACCTACGATGATCCGTGAACACCTCACAAGGCACACATCAAGATATGCCTCCAAAATCTTTAATGCAAACACCACCCCAACTCTAATCATGAATAGGGTAGTTTCTTTCTCAGGACCTTTAACTGCCTCGAAGCATAGCTTATCACCATTCCCTTATGCATCAAGCACACAACCAAGACCAATTCCGCGAAGCACACAATCTACCAACAAACCCTCTCCCTCCACGGGTAGGGTCAAAATGGAGGCAGTAGTCAATAAGTCTTGATCTTTTGGAAACTAACCTCACATTCGTCAGACCACTGAAAAGTCACTTCGTTCTGTGTCAATCTAGTTAATGGGATCAAGGGATGAAAAACCCTCAACAAACCGTCGATAATAACCTGCACGGCCAAGAAATCCGAATCTCAGTGAACGGAGCGGGCTGACAATCTCTAACCGCCTCATCTTCTTTGGATCCATCATGATACCCTCCTTAGGACACTACAGTCACAAGAATGCTACGAACGAAGCCAAACTCACCCGTTTGAAAACTTTGCATAAAGCTTCTTCGCCTTCGAATCCCAAGAACAATCCTCAAAGGATGCTCGTTTTCCTTCTTAGTACGGGATAGTATCAAATATGATCGCTATGAAATCAATAAATAACAAAGGAATTAATTGGTTTGAACACCATTCATCAGTCCATAAAAGCTGCTGGGCAGTAGTCATCCAAAAGACATCACCACAAACTCTAATGAACATAACGTGTTCGAAAAGCGTCTTATGGATATCCTCCGCCCTAACCTTCAGTTGCATGATAGCCAGATCTCAAGTCATTTTGGAGAAAAACTGAAGCCCTTTTACTGATCAAATAAATCATCAATACGAGGTATCAGATATTATTTTGATGTTACCTTGTTCAACTGCCAATAGTCAATACACATCCGCATAACCATCTTCTTCTTTACAAATAACACTGACACCAAGGAATACACGTGGGTCTAATAAAACCTTTGCTCACCAATCCTGCAACTGCTCCTTCAACTCTTTCAATTAGCCGGTGCCATACTATAAGGAGGAATGGAAATAGGCGAGTGCCTGCTCCACATCATACAAAATCATATCACGATCTGGGTGGAAGACCTGGCAAAATCGATCGGAATACCTCTGGAATTCACTCACCACTGGAGAATAGACTCAAGTCAGAGGAGTTGTTCCCCCAATACGATTTCTCGAATATGGGCCAAGTTAAGCAAAAACATCCCTCTGTATCCACCAACTGACGAGCCTTAAGGAAAAATTGAAAAATTTTAACTCACACCCTTAGAATGATTGATAAAGTACCTCTCCATTCTACTATAGGAATTCCATGGCATAGCTAAAGTGATGGTCTTGGCATGACAAGTTAAAATTGCGTTTGTAAGAAGATAACCAACCGCACACCATGAAAAAAAGCAAGAACATGGCAGAAAAAAAACTCCAATATTGAGTCCTTAAGTAACGAATGCGGAACTAAAAAAATATATCACCCCAAGAAGTGTCTTAAGTACAAGAGCTTCAAAATTGGATGCAGGCTGAAACAAATCAATCTACCAAAGGGATTTGTCACGACCCAAAAATCACAAGCCGTGATGGCACCTATGTTCCCAACCGATAGGTTAAGCCAACCCACCAAGTAATCACCAATTCAACTTTAAACATGAAAGATAAGTAGTCAATAATATCTAACATACTAAGTATTCAAATAATGCGGAATATCAAATAAACACCCCAATATTTAGGTCATAAGTCAAGAGCTTCTCACTAAATGATACAATTCCAAACTAATATAAAATCTAAACTACTAATTATCCTATCAAAATAACAAAATAAACCTAGTAATATAGGTAGATTGAAGGTGTGGGCTGCAGAATATCCCAAGACACACCAAAACTCCCAAGATAATTCAAACTATATCCAACTTCGAAGAACGTTCCCAAATTGAAAGTCAATCTGCACCACAAAAAATGCAGCAAGTGTAAGTAATAGTACGAATCACGTGGTCCCAGTATATCTCCAATTGACCAACACGAAGAAGGAGTGACTAGTTTATATACAACAAAAAGTAACCTTTTTTTTTTTTTTAATTATAGCAGTCTATTTACACTTCCAGTCAAGTTCATCAAAAGAGGTAATCAAACATCAAGTAACTTTCACCACCAAATAACAACATACTCATCCAATAATGAAGGCTGTCATGAGAGCAATGCCAGTATAGACCATGAAATGGATAGACTCAGAATACCCAGTACTCTCTCAACTGATATACATGATCTCTCGGAAATACCTCGAGAGTTTTCATGACCCATTGTGGACTCGCGAGGTCATATACCGACACGGACTGTCTCCGTGTTTTGTGCGGACGATCCAACGACTATCAGAATATCAATAATTTTTCGCACTGCGGTCTCCCGTGGCCCAATTACAATCTTATCATCTCACCATCCCAGCACGGACGTCTCCACGTGGGGGGCCCAACTTAATACTCAATCTCATGTCAAGTGCATATGCCAATATATATCAATCAAAAGTGATGATAAACATCTCAATAAATTAAATGTCGCTATGACATCTATCACTTTCAATTCATCACAACTATACGGTTCAACCACCACAAGAAATTAAGTTACTAATACTTCAGCTAATGCCCATAATGCTTTGACATTCGCAAATTACAATATACCATATTAATAGTAAAGATTTTGTTTCCTTTCATAACATTGGTAACCGTACCATGCCCGTCACACCATTGTAACAAGGACCCCATCGTTCGCCTTACCCATTGTCTATTCCTTTTTAATCTCAATTAGAACACATCCCTCCAACGAAGTCTAAAAGTCGTAACATACCTCGACGCCGGACATGTGCCACGAAATCCCTCAAGACTTTTTCCTCCCTTTTCCGCAACTTTAAGAAGGTTCCAATCTACCATTTGCAATATTTGTAAGCACACGAGTTTCGTAGGCACTCAACTATATTATGTTTTCATAACCCAAAAACTTATTCACCTCTCAAATGAAAGCTTTCCTATCTTCATACAATTTATATGTCCAAGATTACTTTGCTAAATTCAAGCTAGAGGTGTAATCTTAATTCTCAAATAACAAAAATGTTCACAATATTCACATAATACAATAGATCTTAATATTACTCTCAATATTTAAGACGATTAATTTTAAATAATAAATAAAAAATATATTTTACCGATAGCGTATAATTTCGAGGATGACCAAAAAATTTACAGAACTTTCTCCCTATCCAATTCCTATTATAATTTGATCCCCACAATTAAATTTTTTTTGTACGCAATTAACTTCATCATTTGGAATTATTAGCCATGTTGCAATGCAGGGCTTTGTCCCCCTCCTCAAAACTATTTAAACGTTAGCAACATACCCAGCTAATTTTCAATCCTTTTCCAATCAATTTAATATGCCTAATTACATATAATATAATTTAAGGAGAATCAAGATTAATTATTCATTACCCGATCTATGAATTCGAAGTCTCCCTCTTTCGTTCGTTTGCCCAGGTATGTGTATGTGCTTCTCTCTTTTCTAAATATAAAATAATTAGGTATACTAGTAGTAAATTTCATTAACTTTATTTAATAATCTGGCCCAAATGGTAAAGGAATTACTTATAAATTATGGGCCTCACCAATTAATTATTCAATTACACTTATCACTTAAAAAAATAGTTGTTAACTTAATAATCATAGTTATCAAATAGTTAAAATTTTCTATAAAGATTTACAAGAATGGTCTAAATAGTCTTAGTACTAAAATTGTCTGACGGGTCATTACATCATCTACCACTAAAATAAACGTTCGTCCTCGAACGATAAGAAGAAATCAAGTAACTGAGCGCTCAAAACTAATTTGGATATTTGATCTACATGTCCATCTCTCTCCCCCAAGTAGCATTTTCAACCCCTCCTTTGATCCTTTACTAAAATAACTTCCTTCAACCTCAACTTTCAAACTTGCCTCTTCCAAGAGGGTTATCCGCTCCCCAAAAGCCATTATTATTATTACGTAACATGAATCTCATTAATCCACAATTTTATCTTTAATGCTACTTCCTTTAACGTCCAATTAGTGAATATCGGGTGAATGCTAAAAGTGAAAAATCCACTCATAGGTCATCTAGTCACACATGAACAACCTCTGAAAGACTAATCTTCTTTGATTCAACTTTCCTTCTTCGAATCTCTTCCCACACTTCAGGATAAAATCTTAAAATATTCTCCAATTATGAACGCTAATCGCAAGATATTTCAATCTGCATAACCCATTTTTCATATTCTAAGCCATGAGAAGACTATCCTAAATCAATGTGACCTTGTCCAAGGACTCCCTCGACAGATTCTTACCCCACAACTAACATAATATAGACCAACCCAACCGATTGGAAATCGAATCACCTTTTATACAAAGCCTCAAAGGATATCATCTTGATGCTCAAATGATAACTTCGTGTATATTAACTCCCACTAAAATAAAAACTTATCCCAATGAACGATTACACTTTGATCGACACGTGGTCCCAAGACCCGGATAGTCCATTAAATACCCGTCAATCCTAAAGGTGGGAAACGGACTAAATCAACTTGAGTATCCACTCCTTCTATATAGACCTCCAGACATGACTGTCCAATTATGGTACCTTAAAGAAATAATAAAAGAAATGGCATCTCATACAAGTGAACTATCTTCCGAACGTAGATCTAGGCTAACTTTCCAAACTAAAAGTAATTTAAATTAATATAAAATAGGTACACTTGGTCAATCGATCCATTATAATGTATATAACCTTTCAACTTGCAACAGATATGTGGCAACCTTACCACAAAATTCATAGCAATATGCTTCCACTCCAACTCTAGTATAAGTAGCATTTAATTCTCATAACTTTCATGGTTTGGTGCTCAGAATTCCTTTTAACATTCAAACCGAGATACAATCCAAAATCCCGTCATACGAACTATCATTAATGCAACAAGTTAAAATATACCCCAATTGCGCCCCCCCCCCCCCCCCCCCCCCCCCCCCCCCCCCCCCCCCCGGGGAAAAGGGAGAGCCCCCCCCCCCCCCCCCCCCCCCCCACCCCCCCGCCCCCCCCCCCCCCCCCCCCCCCCCCCCCCCCCCGGCCTTTGGGATGAAATAAAAATCGAACCATCGACTATTTCATGATTAATCTAATCAGCTAACATATTGGAAGAACATAAATAAATTCCTTTATCCTTAAAACTCACTCATCACCAAGAATTTCTTCCTTGAATTTCTTTGTAACACCTATCGTAAGTCGTACACAAACTTCCATCAACAAACTATCGAACACGAATCTTCTCCAATGAGCACTATCTCACCTCATGTAAACAGGTAGACTACCCATACTCACTGTATTTCACCCTAAGTAATCTACTAGCACATTTGCGTTGTCCAAACGATAAACATTAATCATTCCATAGTCCTTGAGAAACTTCCTTATCCATTGTATTAAACTTAAATTCCTCTTAATATTTTTTATAGTAAAACACCTCACAAATACACACACTAGAATATAAGCCTCTAATTTTTGCAGCCCCACCACCACCAAGTTTAAGATATAACTAAGACAGTCTTGTCATTAACTTATCAACTATCTCGAGGCATAAGCTATAACTTACCTTTCTACAATAATTACCCAACCAAAAATAAATATAAAAAACGACCATCCAAACACAGCTGTTGTTCGGGCCTAAAAATTATCTTACAAACCTCTGATTCGATTCCTCACCGTTCAAATCAACCACCAACATGTCAGGAAAACTCTCATACCAATTCAGCTCGATCCAACGTTTAATTAATCAAAAATATGATCTGAAGTTTGCTGGTCGAAGAAAAAAAAATTCAGCAAAACAAACCTTTTTTCTTCTCTCTTCTCTCTTCTCTTGTTTAAAAGCTCTCAAAAAAAAACTCTAATCTGTCCCTAGAAGTCTTTCAAACTAATACTACTGAGTAATTTTGAGTTATCCCCTCAACCATCCTCTATTTATTGAGTTGTGGTTTTTTTTTCTTAGAACAAGTCCAAACCAACTGGAAATAGGAATTACAATTCCACTCCTGTCCTAATAGCATTGGAAACAAACTAAAGAGAATAAATTCCATTCATTTTCAAGTGGATTAGACCATGAGCCCCTTGGTTTAAACAATGGTGCAATGCCCACCATTAAGCTTTAAGCAAACTCACCTCACACACATCAACCATTGAAAAGCCTGAGTATGTCTAGGTTAATCTAGTTAATGCATGTGTATTAATGCGAGCACGCATCGATACTAACCAACTAGGCCTAAAAATCCAATATCATAGCCAACATAGGCCAGTCCACATTTTCAACTGCCTGAATTCTCTTGGGATCCCTCTTAATACATTTCTTGGTCACCTACACATTTCACCCATCCACCAAACTAACGAAACCCACCTTAAAAATATGAACAAAGCTTCATTTTCTTTTAGATTCTAGAGAACCAGCCTCAAATAATGCTGTGATCCTTCCTACTATGTGGAGTATACCAATATATCCTAGATTAAAATAATAACAAGGAATCTCAATATGATAGAAACCCAATAAAAATGCCAAACCCTAACTATAGATCCACAAAATTTCCTGACTCAACAAGTCTTGTTTTAGCTTTCCTTTCAATTTATCAAAGTAGGCCAATAACAATAATAGAATAGGCCAATTGTTTAACTATAAGTCCATACTAATTTTATAATCAACTCACATCGGGAATGCCCTTAAAAACTCGTGCACCTTTGAATGAGCTCTAAAGAGACATATCTCACTAGTATCACAACTTAAGCCGAAATAGTGAAGCAACCCTTTGTTCCTAACATTGAAACTTTCGAGACAATGAGCCTTTCGTAAGAATGGTAATGATACTATTCCTGCCACTTAAATTTTGTAAATATTAGACATATTTGAAGTTGTGTCTACACTTATAGTCATAAATTTCATGACCTGAGAAATTCAATCCATATCCCAATGATGTTTTAAATCTTCCTTATCTAAAATACTATGGTTTTCCCCCACGTGTAATATACTTATTAAGTCAATATAAGGATCGATGTAATCGATCTACCACTAAGAACCATCTCATGTGTAGGAATCTGTATAGACAGAAGAGAAAGGTCCAAAGCAATATCTAGATCCAAAATAAGGTACAACTTACGTAAAATAAAGTAGATCCACTTTCGAAATAAAATTAGGCCAATCGAGAGCATATCGAACGATCTTTGAACCACCTTGATTATCCCAATATAATTAGTATTTAATGAAGGTAATAATTTTCAGTCCTGCTTATATTGGTCTATGAATTCTATTTTAGTCACGCATAACTACTATGCATCTCTCTATAGGTGTCCTCATGCAACTTCATACAACTATTCATTCCAAAATTCGGTTACATGAAGAATCTTTTTGATGTATTAGACTTAACCAACCTTGTGACTTTCCATAGATATAAACAACAACATGGTCATAGTGTCATTCACTGAACTATTCAATTTTATCTTCATATCCCTTTCACTCTAAGGATTAAAAAAACATTCATACAAATCTTAACCCTCTCAAAAGTCATAAGTGAATCACATTTTATATCTCTCTCCTTTCTCAACACTCTCCTCTTGCCTTACCATATTCACTAAACTCTTATTTGGGGAGGGGGAATTCAAATGAATCTTCCAAACCTTTACCTTCTCTTTAAGAAATCAACATATAATTTTCCTTACTAAGTTATTCCACGTAATCGTAATCACTATTCACAAAATTGTCCTAAGAAATTTAAATGAATTTTAAGTATCCTTGTCTAATAATACCTCGAAAAAAACCCATTCTTACTATCTCCAACCTCGTTAATTTCCTTCTTTTGAAATGAATCATTATCAGAATTTTTCCTACCCATGTGACATATATTCCTCAACCACACACTGTCATGCCTTTTCACAAGGGGCAAATTTGAAAAAAATGTCCCTCACTATTGATGAGAGAATGAACCAAAATTTTTTTTACCTGAAACCAAAACCACACACGCACGATAACAGAATGATGAATAAACTTTCCTAAAGGCCAATAGCCTCTCGAAATAAGTAGCGACGTCTCCGCACCGGTCTGCAAGACTCTACAGACTCATCTTCTTGTACTCGTGATACCGATGAACCTAGGCTCTGATACCAATTTTTGTCACACCGCAAAAATCACGAGTCGTTGGATGGCACCTAATGTTTTCCCAACCGATAGGTAAGCACACCCAACAAGTTCACCAATGCACTTAACCGTGAAAGATAGTATCACTAATATCTAACATACTACGTATCAAATAATTGCGGAATATAAATAAACTACCCCAAGCTTTAGTGTCATCAGTACACAGAGCTTCTACAATATGATACAATTCCAAACTAATATAAAAATCTAAACATAGATTATCCTTCCAGAATAACAATAAACGAATCAATGAGGAGATTGAGTTTGGGCTGTGCGAATATCCCAAGCAGCACACCACAACTTCCAAGATATTCAAACACATATCCAAATCTGCGAAGACTGCCCAAATTGAAATCTAATCTGCACCACCAAGGTGCGCAAGTGTAGTATGAGTACGAAACCACGTGTACCCAGTATATCTCAATTGACCGACAACGAATAATAGTGCCGGATTTATATACAAAAAAAGTAACTTTTTTAATTATAGAGGTCTATATACCTTACCAGTCAAAGTTCATCAAAAGAGGTAATACAAACATCAAGTAACTTTCAACCACGCAAATAAACACATACTCCATCATAATGAAGATGTCATGAGATGCAATGCGTATGAGACCATGAAATGATATACCTCAGAATACCCATACTCTCATCAACTGTATATACATGATCTCCTCGGAAATACATCGAGAGTTCATGACCCATGGGGACTCGCAAGTCCATATACCGACACGGACGGTCTCCACGTGTCTGTGCGGACGATCTCAACGCACTATCATAATATCAACAATTTTCGCACGGACGGTCTCCACGTGCCCAAATTACAATCTTATCATCTCACCATCCCCAGCACGGACGATCTCCACGTGCCCAACTTATACTCAATCTCATGTCAATGCATGTGCACAATATGATATCAATCAAAAGTGATGATACAACATCTCAATAAATTAAATGTCGCTATGACATATAATCACTTCAATCATCACAACTATACGGGTTCAACCACACACAAGAAATTAAGTTACTAAATACTTCAGCTAATGCCCATATGCTTTGACATTCTCAAATTACAATATACCATATTATAGTAATAGATTTTTTTTTCCTTTTATAACATTGGTACTCGTACCAATGCCCGTCACACTATTGGTACAAGACCCCATCTTTCGCCCTTACCCATTGTCTATTCCATTTTAATTTTCAATTAGAAAACATCCCTCAACGAAGTCTAAAAGTCTTAACATACCTCGAATGCCGGACCCTTTGCCACGAATCCTCAAACTTTTCCTTCTTTTTCGCAAAGCTTTAGAACGTTTCCAATCTACCAATTTGGCAATATTTTGTAAGCACCCCGAGTTCGTAGGCACTCATCTGATATTAATGTTT